>JAXGGA010011475.1:0-42303 GCA_038373865.1 Uloborus plumipes | reverse complement strand
TTTGGATCAGGGAGAGGGGTTCAATTGCCCCCGCTAACTTGATAGCTTATTCCTCTTAAATAGCAATTTTTTTTGTCATTTTTCGCCCACTGCAATTTTTAGTAGCTTAAAGCACTGCTAAAGGAAGTTTTTACAGCCACAAATGTGCTTAAAATAATATAATCCAGAGATACGCAATGTAAGTGGTCTGAAATATACTTGAATTTTTAAGTTAAAAAAATGAGAGAAAGATTTTTAAAGTGTATTTACTCAAATAATGAACCCAAATTTCCCATGGACTGCTTAGCATTGTGTTTGTTTCTGTTGCTGAGTGTAAAACGCAATTTTAAACAAACTAAACATTTATTGAAACTAAAATGTTTTATTTCATTATACTTCACTATACATTTTCAGCTGCATTTATGTGCAAACAAAATAGTTAAATAAAAACATGAAAGTATATCTATAATTACAAATAACACACATGCAGTCATTTGACATTTGCATTTGAAAGAAAATGTAATATATATATTTAAATCAACCCATGAATTTAAGCACCCCATTTGGCAAATCACTTCCTTAAAAAATATAAGCATATTATAACTCCTACGATGAAGTGCAAGTTGTCTTTGATAGGTATGATATTCCTTTCTCATTAAAAAGTACAACCCTGCAAAAACATTGTACAGGAAGTGAGACTATCACTTATCATATCACAGACCATAAAGAACATTACGATGAAAAGTTTGCTATCAAGTGTGCAAAATAAAGAAAAGTTAACCACCTATTTGGCGAATAAAATTCTTTGTGGGTTTTCAGAGATGAAATTACCTATTATTGTGTCATGGCGAGATGAAGCGGCAGCAACTCATATCTCAGTACAGCACCTACGAAGTTGACTCAAAATTAATATTACACGCTGCTGATGCAACTTTACGAGGTGCCTCTACTATTCATATTTACTCTCCAGATACAGATGCTGTTGTATTGGCTCTTCGGCCATACCCCATGCTATGCTCCAGAACATCCTGCAGATTAGGGAGCGGTAAAAGAAAAAAACAGATTGCTCTCAAACCAATATATAATGCTTTAGGAGAAGAAAAGGTAAAAGCCTTGCCTTGCTTTCATGCATTTACTGGATGCGACACTACAGGAGCGTTTGCTAGAAAAGGTAAACTCTCCTGTTGGAAAACCTTGTAGCAGCAGTCTGATAAAAATATTTTGCAAGCTTTTGCAAAAAATTAGGAATTAATTCTACACCATCTGAAGATATTTTTGGTGCATTAGAAAAGTTTATTTGAAAAATTTACCTGCCAAACTGTTCTAAATCAGATGTTGGCTCTGTTTGGTTCATGTTATTTCTAAAGAAAATTGCCGAATCAGAGAAGATACCACCAACATAATCAGCACTTCGCTATGCCATCATGAGAGCACATTATCAGGCCATGATATGGCAAAACTATATCATTGCATGTCTGAATGTTCCACAGCCAGATGCTGGTTATGGTTGGGAAATGCAAGACAGCAGATTTGTTCCCCAGATGACCAGAATGGAACCTGCTCCACTGGCGATGCTAGAACTGGTAAAATGCTCATGCAAAAAAAGTAAATGTTCTACACTGCTGTGCAAATGCAGACGTTACGGATTTCCATGCACGGACATGTGTGAATGTTTGGATGTAGATGATGAAAATCACTATTTTAACTGGTATGAGGAGAGCAGACCAGACGAATGTGATAATGAAACTGATTTTTAATTGGCATTATATATTATTATTATTTGACTTGTTTTAAAATTCTTCCTAGCAATGTCTCTTTGAAACGATCAAGAATATGAAAAATTAATTCATGGGTTGATTTAAATATATCTATTACATTTTCTTCCAAATGCTACTATTAAATGACTGTGTATGTGTTATTTGTGATTATAGTTTTACTGTCATGTTTTTATTTAACTATTTCGTTTGCACATAAATGCAGCTGAAAATGTATAGTGAGGCATAATGAAATAAAACATTTTAGTATCAATAAATGTTTAGTTTGTTTAAAATTACTTTTTACACTACGCAATATAAACAAACACAATGTTAAGCAGTCCATGGGAATTTTGGCTTCATTAATGTTGTCATTATATTATTATTTGAGTGAATACACTTTCAAAATCTTTCTCTCATTTTTTTAACTTAAAAATTAAGGTATATTTCAGACCACTCACAATGAGTATCACTGGCTTATATTATTTAAAGCACATTTGTAGCTGTAAAAACTTTCTTTAGCAGTGCTTTAAGCTACTAAAAATTGCGGTGGGCGAAAAATGACGAAAAAAATTGTTATTTAAGAGGAACACGTTTTCAGATTAGCGGGTGCAACTGAACCCATGTCCCTGATCTAAATAAATAAATAAATAAATTAATTAATTTTTCAGCCCCCCTCCCCTGGGGACAGTCCCGGGCAAAAGTGCAAATTCAGTGTATACTATGTGTTAAAGGATAAATGCGTACACACATTTGCATTTTGTTTCTAAAGGGGGGGGGGGAGGCGGAGAAACAAATATTTTGATCAATACTAAACCTACAAATTAGTACTGATAAATTTAGTTATGAGGTCAGTGAATGGATTTTCTAATTTAGACTATGATTCCAGACTTAGCATGCTTAATATGTATAGTCTTGAGTAAAGGAGAGCCAGAGGGGACATGAGTGCACCTACCGACTGCCTGTAGAATGAAAGCCAGGGTCTTTTCATAAGCCGGCAGTCGGAGTCGGTGTCCAAATTTATTATTAAGACACCAAAACATTACATACAATAAAAATAGAACGAAACAAATAACGTTGTACAATACAAAAACAGCAAGACAAAGAACATACAAAACACAAAGATATGTGATACCAGAGGGGACATGATTCAATTATTTAAATTTATTAAAATGAATGATGTTGCAGGGTTAGATTTTTGCACGGAAAGCAGGACAAAGGGTCATTGTTTTAAGCTGTTCAAATCTCCGGTTAATCTGGAAATTCGGAAAAATGACTATTTTAGCAGGGTAGTGGGAACTTGGAACAGCTTACTGGAAGAGGCGGTAAAGAGCAATGGAGTAGATGGCTTTAAGAGGGCCATTGATCTTCATTGGGGTCTTTAATTTGACTAGGACCAGCCAAGTTGGGCCCAGAGCCTGCTGCTGGTCGCCACATTTGTATTTGTATTTGATAATTAGTGTGTTACAATATTTAATGTTGCTCAGTACCCCGTCTAGAAATTGCTATCTTTCTTTCCTAACAACTTATTAGATATTAGTAATAAAACTATATGTGAGTTTTGCACTATTTGTTGTTCCTTTCAATAGTTAGAAGATCAAAATAATTATTCTAATCTATAAATTCAATTCAGTATCAATTTAAAATATAATATTACTTTTTAAAAAAATATTAAAATGATGTTTCCAAATTTGCGGAATAAGAATTATTTTAGGAGGTCACGGTGACCTCTCTTCAGGACTCTTCCTGATTCCATGAAGAGTAATAAAGAACGATTCTTGAAAAAACACCCAGATGGGCTGGACTTTTTGAAAAAAACATGGGCTTTTTGAAACCCTGCCTCTGACATGTTATTTATTGGCTGCTCTTTAAAAAATCATTGCTAACTTATTCCAAAGTAGTTTCCTCTACATGACACTATTTATTATTCAACAGATTTTGAGGGAAATTAATTATTTAACAGTATTTCTTGATTGAATAATGCAATAAATATCAGCTATAGGTATTATTTATTTTGGGTATTTTGTTCATCTCTCTTTAAAAAATCCTGCTATGGACCCCACACTACTTCCTTTTACGTGTAAATTTCTTAGTAGTTGCCTTGAGTGTTAAAAAAAGTGCTTGGAGTGAGCAAGGTAACAATTCAAATATTTACTCCCCTAATCTGCCACGAAACAATGAAAAAAATATTTTACAATGGTTCATTTTCTAAATTTTGCTGATTTTAATACCATTCAATGAATTTTTCGCAAAATATCGTCAGTAGCACCAAGTTGAACCCAAAATCAAAAAATAATTTTTTTTCGCCAACTTGGTGATATGTCGCCAAGTTGGCGCCAAACACTTGGCGACATATCACCAAGTGGTAGCGCCAATTCATATCACTTGAGTCTGCATTGAAATTAACACTGATTTACCCAAAAAAAAGGGATAAAACAACCCCTTGGGAACATTCAATTGCAACCACAAGGGGAGGTGCACAATTAGACCATCCTCAGAGTCTACATACCAAACTAGAAGCTTCTACGACATATAGTTTTTGAGTTATGCAACACAGATACATACGTACATACAGACGTCACAAGAAAACTCGTCGTAATTAACTCGGGGGTGGTTGAAAAGGATTTTTCAGCTGCTTATACGTTGGTAGGTACATATGCACGTGCTGACAGGTCGAGAAAACTGCTGAACATTCATTCGGGGGTGAGCAAAATCAAAATTTAGACTCAAATTTGAGTGATTTTTTTTTCACGATCACAATACTTCCTTTACTACGTAAAAGGAAGTAAAAAGGTCGTCTCTTTCTCAAAAAAGGTCAGGCTCGCCAGCTTTTTAAAATTATGCTTTACAACTTATAACATGACCTCTATACGTTTTAATGGGGAAACCAATGTCAAATTATGTAATAAAACAATAAGTTTGCTCCCAAGACCTGCAACAGGTTGTTGCTCAGCAAAGAAGGAGGTAAAAAAAACTGCAAGCCGCTCCAATCACTTGACAAAATCCATACAATTTATCTGGAATGGGCTCACTAAAAATTGTAAAAATCAAGGCTTCGAGAAGTAAACTTTTGTTACCTAATGATTTTCGTATCAAGTTGCTCAGCTGTCCCTCGACGTCTGCATCAATTGAGGAAATTTCATCAAACTATAGTTTCATTTCGAACATAGTGGGAGATGGTTTAGGCACTGAAAAAGACAAGAAATGAGTGAAAGTGTATTGTTATTAAAAAGCTAAATCAAATAATATGGAAATTGCTTCGGGAGGCAGTACTAACATGTTATCTCGTGAAATGTAACATAGCATTTTTTTTCTTTAAATAATTTTAATTGCATTGAAAAAGGTCATGTTCATAATAAATATGTTTTTCCTACTTTTGTGGAATACATTTCTAAACATTAAGCAAATTTCAATCTTATTTTGCACAATTTGATAATACATTAAAATTAATTATATTGTTGAAATAAATGTGGTCTTTATTCCAATATGTTTTGAAAATAAAAAACAGGGATCAAAGTGGCCAACTGAAAAAATATAGGACACATTTTGAAAAAATATAGGACACTTTTTGGAAAATATGGAACATTGAAAAACAAAAGTATGCATGATATATAATAATTATTCATTTATATATAGTTAGACATCATATTAAAATACTTACCTTTTACTGTCACTGATGTACATAAGTTAATATACATACCTTCTCGATTTAATTCTTCCCCCCTCATAATATAAAAATTTAATTTATCACAAAAAATGATAATAATATGGTAATGAACACTTTATTACATTTGAAAATATGAGATAATTACATTCAGCTGCTCGACTGTTTCAAAGCAGCCTTTAGTTAGTTTCTTATTTCCTGCCGTTATCAATGCTGTCCCTGCCTCAATATCAGTCATGGATTTTCGTTTCAGTCCTAATTTCAACTCGTTGTTTCTTTCATCTATCATTGCTTGAGCAGAATAATTGATATCTTTTAATCCTTGAAGTTTGTTTCTCGAATTTTTTGCTACATTATTCACTTTAGGCTCCACATTTTTCTGTTTTTTTTTCCACTTTTTCCTTCTCTTTTTTCTCCTTGTATTTTGAATGTGCTGTTTTGTAATATTGTATCATTTCTTTACTTACGTCGACTTTCTCAGCAGAGTGTTTAACGGAGTCTTCAATGATTCTCAGTCCAACTATAGTGTCCAAACTAATATTCGGCTTGTCACTGGTTACAATTTTTTTATTTATAGAAAAGCCTCTTTCGACAGAAGCTTGTCCATGAGAAAAGGTTAGAGCTGCTTTAACCAGTGTGGTTAGGTTTGGGTAGCGAATATATTCATTTTGGTCCTTCATGTTGAAAACGAAATTCCAGTACCTTGTCAACAGGGTTATCTGCTATATTCTCACGAATATCTTCATCATTGACGTACATGTGCCGCTCATCAGTTACTGTTAGACAAATGCATAAGTTAATCTCACTCCTTACCTTAATTTTATCTTGTTTAAAGAAATAAACTTGTATCAAACATTGCTTATGTAACTCCTACTATCAACTGACTTGAGTGCATCGTTCGGAACTGGGATTCCCGTGCACGTGCAGTAGGCGGGGCTAGTTCATGACGCACCAGAGGTGTTGTCTCGTCATGTGCCAGCAGAACCAATCAGTGATGACAGTGTGTAGGGCGTTGGCTAAACGTGTGCCAAGTATTTTCTGCAGTCTGTAGCTTCTGCAAATATGTTACAAATGTTTTAGCAATTTGTGCGTCATTAATCGAAATTGCAAATGTCGAAAAATTCGATCTTTGACTTTCTTTCCTTGCGTATTTGACAGCACATTGCGTGTGTCGCATTTTTGAGTTTGTTTCCCGCTGGAAAGGGTAAACTCTTTACTTTTTCGGAGCAATGCTCATTTTATAATGTTTAAAATCAACTTTAAAGTTTACCGGTGATATTTTCCCGGATGTTAGGTCATAATTAAATGTTTTACTAGTTAAATTGATCGTTGGTCATCGCTTCAAAACTTCGTTGATGTTTATGGAAAAATAAAGATAAGTTTTGTTTTTTAAAAAGAACTTAGTCATCTTTTCGTATCAATAACTCTGCTGTTAATAATAGAAATGGGTTTATCCCATTATTAGTTACTTTATCGATGTTATTTTCAGGTATCACCTGAGGTAACATATTGCACAGCTTTCTGATTACTGGCAATGTATGATCAATTGTTTCTTTTCTGACTATAGGATGCAACACTTGCAAAGAGTATAACAACTGATTTTGTAAAGGTAGCTTTTTGGCAAGATGGTCAAAAACCGCAACATAAAAGTGTTTGGCATTGAGGAGAAATACATCTTTTGCTTTACTTTCAATTGCACGCCACGTTTTTCGAGCACTGTTTCCCACATCAATTGATTTTAAGGGAACACAATCTGTTACTGGATCTACATTGAGCAATTTCCCTCTGGTTTTCCCTTTGAGAGCTTCTTCTTTGATGAAGCACAGCTTAATTTTCAATAACAGGTCACGCAACTCATCATGCAAAAGGTGTATTAGTGTCTTCTTTTGCTGAAGAAACTTCAGTATATCCTCAACTAATAACCCAACGCTAATCATAAAATGCAAGTTGGATTGCAGTAAGGGGTCTTTCAAAACCTTCCTGATACTTGTGTATCCATCAAGCTTTACTAAAGACATTTTCTGCTGCGGGAGATCTATAAGAAAGTACTCTTTTAAATCTGGCAACAGCTCAAGCATGCGTTCACATACAGCAACTATAGAAAGCCACTGGTTACTCACAAACCTTAACACTTTGGAACATTTACAATCAAAACTATCCATTTGTTTTTGCAAATCTTCCTTCCTTGAAGGAAATACGGCAAACTAAACATGAATATTTTGCAAAAAATCAATAATATTTGCAAAACCTTCTATAAGAAGTACCTTTTCCAAAAGCAGTATGAATTATGTGCAAATTGCACGTTCCCACACTCACTATTCCAGTTTCTCTCAAAGTTCTCACTTCCTTTTCCATCAACTGAAACACTGTTTTGTTCACGTTTGGTCCATCAGACCCAAGCATTATTAGGCGTTTAAAACTAAATTCAGCGTCAAACTAATTTCTCTAGCTTATAGTACATTTTAAATGGCAGCAAATATAGTTAACGCTGTGGCATGCCCCAGCAATTCGGTACCAAGGTATCTTTCGGCTATTTCATTATCTCTAGTACTCCAAAATCTGATGTATACATCTAGCTGCTTTAAATTTTGGTCATTTAAAGTTTCATCAAACAGTATGGTGTAGTAAGGATTTTCTTTCATGAATTCATTGGTGATGAGCTTTAAAAAATATGGGGCAAGTCCATGAGATATAGAATAGGAAACTTTAGTTCAGGATAAAGACATCCCAGAGCATATTTTTAATCCTGGAAAAATGGTTGACACATTTTTAACTACATTGTTTGACATAAAAGAGTAATTATTTAATGCTGTATGAATTATCCAACTTATTTCGGATTTGGAGACTAAATCATCAGGATTGAGAGTCTATGGTACTTTAGTGGCTGTAGATGTAGATGCTCCACAACTTAAACTCATACCTTTGCCCTCAGCAAACACAAAACGTGCTTGGGACGTGTCCTGCTTTGCAAGATATAGCTTTTTGTGATTTGAGGAACAGGAGTGCTGCAGTAGTTGAGCTTTTCCACTGTTTCCAATTTGCACGGTTACTCTGCACAGAGAACAGTAAGCAGAATATTCATCTTTTCCCTTTATGCACCATTCGTTAACTATTGCTCCAACGTTATCTTTCAAATCCAACCAATCCTCGCGAAAGAGAGTCAGATGCCTTGGCATGTTTCAAAAATAAAGTGAAGTAAGAAAAACAAATAACTAGCAACAAATTTTAAATAAATTGAAAAAAAAACTGCCAACACTTTCACTGAGAGAACGATGAATATCATTTGTTTACGCGTGACCACGTGAAATACAAAAACAGAAACCCCTAACGTTGCCAAAGCTTGACGAACAAAATTCTTTGAACTGCTTTGAAGAGCGTAATCATCCGGATCGGTTTCTTTGACGTCACAAGAGCAACTCCGTGCTTCGCCAACCCTAAACGCCGTAGGAGGAAAGAAAAGGTGTTCAACTGCAGTGGGAAAAAGAGGAGAGCTGACGCTAGCATCGAGCATGCATAAACATCGCCCTATCGCACTGAGTCACACTTTCGACCCATTTGGAAGAAAACATGCAAAATAGACAGTAGAGACTAGGGCCGCGACATCGATGTCGATGTTTTGGAAACATCGATGTTTTGAATTCGATGTTTTTTCTGATGTCGATGTTTTTTCATTTTGAATTAAAAATGTAATAAAATTTCTCACAGAGAAGTGACACCGATAGAAAAACATAATCTTTAAAAAAAAAAAAAAAAAAAAACATTGACATTAAAAAATAGACCCAACAACATTCAATTTCGGAAACATCATCAGCAATGTCCTAACCCTAATACATACGATATGCACCCGGAGTTAATGTCTGACAAAAAAAAGTGCAGGAGTCCCTTAGTTATCATTTATTGAATCTCAATTTCATAAGCAAACAATTTGAATTCCCGTCAAATATGCAAAATATCGTCTATATTTGAAAAGTGCTACAGCTGAGCTCCTATGATCCACCATGCGAATTAAGCTCATTTATGTAATAAATCCACAATGTCTGGCATAGAAAAAGAAAGAAAAGTAAATCTGCTGCTGCCGGTGTGTCTCAAATTTCCCAATACTACACTTATTTAACCAAATAATAAATGCATTTAAAATAAACAGAGGGATATTTTCTTGACACATCATAAACATTAACGGCGACAGGAAAACCTTCTCTGGCTTGTTTTGTTTGTTTTTTGCGGTTGACCTGCAAAATGCGGTGTTGTACGTAGTTTCACTCATAGGTAAATTCATATTTCTAGCTCCTAATAATAATTGTTCATTGTTTGAAAAAAAATTGTGTCTCATATCATCAAAATAATGCTTTCTCATCAGTGAAGTGACGGTAAATGCTATGATACTTTTTTTTCTTGGATTCATTTTCGAGGTAGATTAATTTTCAATGTTATTCAAATAGAAAATATTTAATTTTTCTATAACTAGTTTGTCTTTGCATGTTTTATTATCAGTTTTTATGCTATTCAAGGGTCAAATCAATACATGTTGAGAAATTATTCCTTTTCATTTGTATTACGGACTCAAAATTCAGTATTTTCAATATATTCGTCGAGTACTTATTCTTTGGTATTGCTTAAATTAATAAATATATATAGTTATAAAATTTATTACTGGCTTAAAATTGACATTTTTAAAATAATACTTTTATTTAACGTATTAACGCAATGCCAAAAGAATTCCCTGACCCTCTTGAAAACATTTGTTAAAGATTTTCGTGTGTGTGTAGGAAAGTATATTAAAAAAATGTACGCTATGTATTTGTAAAAAAGATCAATGTTTTAAAACATTGATGTTTGAGAATATCGATGTTTCTTGGTCGATGTATCAATACCATCAATGCTGTAATTTCTAAAATCGATGTTCTGTAAACATCGATGTTTTGCCTTCGATGCACCCCTAATAGAGACCAATGGCAACAATGGCTTATCGTAAGTAAGGTTTTTGACCTTTTATGAAAAATATAGGATTAATAGCAAAAACAGGACGACTTTTATCCCTGAAAAAAGGAAAACTATTTTGATAAAAGCTGGTTTTTAAAATAAAAACAGGTTTCTTCAGTTTTGAAAAATATGATAAAAGTGCATTTATTCAAAGACTGAACCAAATGATTGATAAAGACAGCAGACTCATGTGGTCTTTTAAATACTTTGATTAAAATTAATTTTTAAACAACTATTGAACCAAACTAAAATCCTGATGAAAAACAATAGTTTTTTTTTGCTTTCATACTGTACAAAGTTTTTTAAAAGGTACCTTATTTTTAGTCTTGTTTAATGGAATTATTGATAAAATAAGTGATTGGATTAATTATATAAATATATAAATTTTGTTTCAATTAAAATAAAAAAAAATTGAAAAAAAAAAAAGTCTGCTTTTTCAAATTGAAGCTGGCTTTTTTAAACAGGTTTAAAAAAAAAAAAAAAAGAGTGACAATTTTTGCCCAGCTCAAATGGAACTACCTTAGAAGGTCCAACACTTTTATAAGCGATTTCAGAGCAACTTTTATACTATAATCTGCAATATGAGTTTTTCGAATTTTTCGATTAAAAAAAAAACTCCACAAATATACAAATTCAAAACAACTGCTATCTTTTTAAAATTTAAGTATATCAGACCGCAGATATTTATGTTAAAAATCATCTACAAGTTTGCTGCTAAAACTTTATGAACAAAGTAATACCACGAAATAACTCTTCAAATTATCCTTCAGAATCCACGATTTTCGCGATGATTTCTAGTTAAATGTGACGGAAAGTTAATAATTAAAATGGCGTTCCTTCTATTGATCGAAATGAAGACAAACGAGGTGAGAGAAACATCATATGTTACCTTTCTAAAAGTTCTTCTGATTCTTACTCAAGCAAACTTCTTTCTTTGAAGAAAAATAATTACAAAACGTTATTTATGGAATTGTTACTTGAATGCTTTGGCCAGAACAACAGAATGTTTTTAAACTAAAGCAAAGTATACTACAGTATATTAAGTAATCGGAGTTGCAAAAAGGAGAAGAGATTTTTTCAAAACGTCTCTCCTCTGACTTAAACTAGATGTTTCCTCCTTTTCATCAATCGCTTTTTTAGTCATCTCTCTTGTTTACCTACAACCGTCAAAAGATGAGCGTTCTTTTGTGAAAAGCATCCGTAGCAACGTCAGTCGTTTGTAGCGTGGAACCCAA
Organism: Uloborus plumipes; assembly: GCA_038373865.1. Lineage (NCBI taxonomy): Eukaryota > Metazoa > Arthropoda > Arachnida > Araneae > Uloboridae > Uloborus > Uloborus plumipes. The sequence goes on along the minus strand of JAXGGA010011475.1, from coordinate 30,691 downwards.
AATTAATTTTGAGACTTTGATCTTGTTGTTGACATCATACGCCTTTGATATAAATGCTGCTTTTCAAAACTGCGCTTGAGAAACTTTGTCTTCGTTCTAGTTTCCTGAAGTAATGAATAAATTTTCTGATACTCTGCCTAGGAATAACATTTGTTTTGCAAGCGACCAGATCCAAATTCAAGTCACGAACTAAAAAGTCGAAATCCACATTCAAGCTTTGAACGAAAAGTGTCTCAAACTTTTAAGTTGTTGTTCATCTTTACTTAATGATCAAGACAAGTAAGTTTATACTTTGACATTACATTTTCTTCTATTTAGCGCTGCGAATTCTAAATTCGGTACATTTCTCTAGAAGAACCAGCTGAATCAGAGCCAGTTATTCCCAGGGCCTTATTATGGCACAAGCCAGCTAGGCCTGGAACTGGGCCTCATCTTCCTAAGGGGCCCCTAATTTTCTAAAAACTGATGCATGGCATTAAAGAATTGCATATTTTTAAGAAAAAATAATAGTTCATAAATTGAACAATAAAAACAATCTCTTTTGATACTTTTTTAGTATTTATCTTATTTAGTTCATTTTATTGAAGAAATCTTTTTGATTTCTTTTGCGAGAATTAGCTAGGGGCTAGACATAATGCATACAGTGCAGCTGCATAGCGCCATACAAAGTTACGTACAATGATCTCCAATAAAAGCTTGTATCGCCACTGTGAAAAAGTCAAAATATTTTTTTGTTGACTTCAAAAGGCAGAACATTGAACGGGGCCTCTAAAGAATTTTCGGCCTTAGGCCTCACTTTTAGTTAGTCGGGCCCTGGGTATTCCGGTGCTAAACTGAACAAATGAATGAAACGAAAATCGAATTTTGAAATATTACTTTTAAACATGATCTTGTCTAGCATTGAATTTCATTCAACATTCTTCAATCCTTACACTTCCAATTAACTTTACACTCCATTTATCAAGGGAGTGATTTTTTCAAAAAAGGTTATGCATGTCATTAGGAGGAATGTTTGAAACACTTAGTCTCCCCAATTTTCCTGGAAGTTGGAAGTTCCACGCAGAGGCGTAGCAAGGGGGGGGGGGGGAATCGGGCGACCGCCTAGGGCCTCGCGTCTCTACTTTATCTTGAAGTTTTTCTCGATGCGAACTTTGTTCTGAAACAAAATTTTACAAAGCAATCCCGAATCATACAATTCCAAACACTATTTTTCCTGGTAAATAAATAAAAAAAAAATGAAGGGGCCTCGTTTCGAACTTTTGTCTGATCCAAGTTTTCCTGAACTTTCGGCAAATATGCCTATTCGGTCCCCGCAGTTTTGGCCGAATCTTATCCATGTAAAGAGCATAAGTTTGTTTCGTTTGATATTGTATAGGCTCCCTTCTGCATTTATTACAGTAAATGTGCAACCAAGTAGTGGTGGTCTAATGGTAAGTAGACTTTGCAGCCAGGTGGGGTCCCAAGCCGGCATAGCTAATAGCCATAGGGCCTCGAAGCGACTAAAATCTAGAACACAACTGCATTGGTTTTAGACATTACCACTGTAACTAAGTGAACGAGTTTTTTTTTTTTTACACCCAGCGCTTGAGTTATCAATAGGCCCAAAAAGATTGGTTTGGGGCCCCCCAAACCGGACCAAAGGGGCTACGTCTCACCATTTTTTTTTTAAGGGCGATGCCACAGAGCCCCAAAATTAGACAAGAATCTAAAACACGAATACATGGGTTTTAGAAATTACCCAGTGTAACTAAACGAAACATTTTTTTTTACATCCATTGCCCGATTTACCAAAAGACCTGGCTTACAGGGCCTGAAAACTGACTAGGCTGTGGAATAAGGACCCCCCACTTTTAGGAACCCCTAAATAGTTAAAATTGTTTTAGTGTAAGTTTCTTCATAGTGTAAGTTTTCACTATACGTTATATTTGTTTCGCGGTGTTACATTTAAGCTGAAGTAATACAGGTTAAAATGGCGAGAAGTATACTTTGAGGCCACTTAACTGAAGAAAACATCTTCGAACCAAAATAATGGAGTCACTATCGTTAGACATAGGCAATCAATAAAAGGAAACATAACCAAAGGGTTTTTGTAATGAACTTTTCCTCGCTAAAATGCGGCTTATGAGTTCCACGTGGGCCTAGAGATAGAGTATTCTCCTCGTAAGCAAGTGGTCGCGGGTTTGAGTCTCACCTTGCCCATGGATGATATTTCATCCTCTCTGTGCCGTAAATCACTCAAAATTCATCCTCTCTGAGCCGCTAGTTAATTACTAGCGTCTAAAACACACGAATACGTTGAATCTCACAACGCAAAATGTAAACAAACTGAAGTCGCTGCGCATGCTCGAACTCTCGCCTGGGCTAGCGAAAAGTTAGGTTGTGCTTTTTTTTTATTATTTAGGTTGTGCTTTTTATTAGTAACAAAATCTCTCATCGAAAATAGCGATTTTCCTAATCCCTTCAGCCCTTTTGTAGGAAGTTTTTCTCTTTTCTTTCATTGATGGTGTATTTATTTTACATAGACGACACTCAATCTCGCTTCAAAATATTTATTTAGAAACAAGCCGAAAGCTTTCAACACCAAACGACCATTTTTTCACTTTTCATTTATATGCAAAAACGTTTTCAATTAATTGCAAAAATTATAACTAAAAATAATTTAAATTTAAAAAGGTTTATATTTTCCTTAATAATTTTTTTGATGTGGCATTGCATTTCAAGTTATACTTTTAAACACATTTTTTATTTGAAAATTTCTTTTTTTTTAATTGCTTTGTTGCACTTTATTTGTTTTATAATTAAAAAAGTAATCCAGGTTTTGATCTACTTATTCTTAATGAAATTTAATTTCAATTACATTGAAAAAAAAAACTTAAAAATTTATTCAAAATGTAAAATTTTTGCCAAATTAATAGTTTTTAAAAAACCTCTTGTTTTATTACAAAACTAAACTTATTCCAACCCTGAAATTCAAAACAAGTGTCTCATTTCCGAATGTGATGCTTTAAAACTATTTGTACAGTGTTAAATCTGAAGTTCACATTTTTACATGCGCTCAAACATTGTCCTTTAATTCAATATTTCAAAAGATCTGTTAAATTGTGTCAAAACTAAATATTTGTCTATGGACAGTATAGCTTTAAAAATCACTGATTTTTTAATAATTTCAGCTGGATATTTTTTACATAAATATGTTATTTCACTTGAAATTTATCATAAAAATTCTTATAATAGTGCATTATTAAAATTTGAAATTCAAGCTTAGTTATTTAAGATTATTGACAACGCGATAGCCTAGTACTCTTGTTCAGAATGTTTCGAAATCTTCTTTTTTGACACTTTTTTAGGTACTGGTCTTTAAGGCAAAATCTGCTTATTTGCAGGGGATAAGGTCAATATCATGATTTTCTTGCAAATGTTTGTTTATGTTAATTTTAGAAATATTTTCTTCACACAGAGGACATTTTTGTAAAGAACTCGAATAACTTGTCTTCGCATGTATTTTTTTCATGTGTTGCCTTAAACACCTTTGCATTTTAAAACTTTTCTCACACAACCCACATTTAAAAGAATTATCATCGGTAGCACAGTTTTTTGCAAGTCCTTGTCCAACACAGAATGAATTTTCGTCAAATGATATCGAAAATGATAAAAATTGTTAAATTTCTTTTTTCAATGAGAACAGTTATAAAGAAATGTCTTACATTTCTGTTCCATTTTCGATGGAATATGGAATCTCTTCACTATTAAAAGTTTCACACGGCGCGGCGCACCCCCGTCAGAAAATTCTAACATAGCGATGATTTTGCTTTGATAAAAGCGGCTGAGGTGGCCCTGAAAATGGCCGTTTTTTTATTTAAATTTGTGCAAGAAATCATAACAACCAAAACAATATGACAACCAGCTCATCGAAATTAGTCTCGGAACCGAACAGCTCAAACTTGGCTCTCTGTAAGGATAGAATTGCGCAAGCGAAAAAAAATCTCGTTTTCAGTGCGAGGAATGACGAAAACTGTTTATCTTTCGCTTTGTGATGCTCAACGTATTCGTGCACTCTAGACGCTGGGGACAAATTATTGCTCTTTTTACGTTACAAGTAACGTTATGTCAACTCTTCGGGAAAACGTGATGTAACGGGTTGGGTATATTAGGCCGTGGTAGCCCGATCGGTAAGGCGTCGGACTCGTGACCTGAGGGACTCGGGTTCGATCCCAGCCGATCAAAGATCCAACGTCTTGATGAATGGTGGCTGGGGGACGTTAAAAATGTCGTTGTCACAAAGTCCTCCAAGTGAAACGATACCTCTGGGGGTGCTGGGGGCTCAAGGGTTTGCTCGACCCTTGGTTCTGGTTCAAAAATAACAGAGCGCTCTTCAGGGCCCTATCCCGGTTAAACCACGAGTTGTGGTAGGTACGGGGGGCCTTGGAGTCAGTGTGTGAAGTCCTCATGTATGTTGAAGCTGATGGCTTCTGGAAAAAAAAATGCGGCTTATAGTTGTTTTGCTAAAAATGCGCTGCACAACCGATAACTTTAGGAATTTTCATCAGCGAACAAATTTTTTTGAACTCAAAACTTCAGAATTTTCACTTCTTTTGACCAACTTTCACATTTTAAAAAATGAAGGAAATCAAAAAATATCACTGCCAAATTTTCTCTTATTTGTTTGAATTTTTAAAAAATGGCTCTTTAATACAAATATGTGAAGTTTGGTTTTTTACACACAATAATTGAATTTAAGATGGAATTATTCTCAAAATGGGGGAGGGGGGGCAAGGGGCCTCGCAAAATTTATTCGCCCACTCTTAATTTTGTTCTTGCTACGCCAATGGTTCAGCGATATAATTATACTTTCTACACGCATGAATCAGTGGCTACTTAGTACCATGTAGTATGTTCTGTAGTTTGGGGGGTAGGGGCCGCTTTTCCTTCGTAAAAGAATGAAATGTATTTGTCTACATCCAATAACTCCTGATTATGAGCACAATAGGATCGGTGGATTAGTGAGTATCGTCGATAATCAACAAGAGGTAAAAAATGATACTGGTGTACACAATAACCAAAAGGGGAAAAAAAAAACATTCATAAATGCGTTTAAATAAAAGTCAAAAGCAATAACCTTGAATGTAAAAGTTGTCTTTAAAAGCTAAAAAGGAACAATAACGCATAATAATCCTCATATTATCACACATGTTAAATTATTACCAAAAGGTCAATCTGGTCTGTCATGCTCAGGAAGCTGTTCCTACTTTTTAGAGAAATCTTTCGGTATCCTCTCTCGGTACTCTGACCTTTGAAACAGGAACCTTCAGTTCGTTGTCAAAGGGATGTGGCCACAGCGATTTAACCCAGGATTGACGAGAAGCCATGTCATCCTAGTCGGAAACTAGAGGACCGGCCGTCATGATGGAATCAAGGCATCATAAATTTTCTCGGGGCGAGGAGGGTGTCCGGGGACCAGACTGACAAAGGGCCATCCTTGGCTCGCGGCAGCCCCGACTTGACTATCAGCACCACCAGCTGTAGTCCTCCGCACATATGCTACAATCATTTGTTCATTGCTGTAGCGTTTATGACAGGCAGTGTAAATTGTCATTTCTATTAAGACCCTTAAAAACACGCTGATAGATACTCTTTCTTTTTGACGTTCTGCACTACATCTTTGAAGATTTTCTTCTCCCTCCTCTTTCAGTCTTTATTTAGTCTTCATTCAAACTTATTTCGTAAATAAAACAAACACCGTGGTCAGGTGCAGTCGTCTCTTCAGGGATGCCACGGTCTACTTAAATGCTACTTTTTTTTTTTTGTCACTAGGCGACTTTGGAGACTTTTGCATGCAAAAACTGACTAAAAAGCAACTTTTTTTTTTTCACCAGAGCTACTTTTTTTGGAACTTTCGTTTTCCAAAGCGAGTTTTTATGCGAAAATACTTGGTTTTTTCACCGTATTTGTTGTTTATTCGATATTTTGAAGCGCATATTTTTTATTACTGATAACTTCTAAGTTTTAAACCCTTCCAATAACTTCCATGTTTCAGTAAAACAAGCTAAGTTTAAACGGTAAAGTTCCTAGAGTCAATCTAATATGATACTATTTGTACTGCAGAGTATAATACAACGAAGCAGAAGCTATGGCTACGTGTTTGAGATTAAGAAAGGTCAGACACTCATTTAAAAAGTCAACCAAGAATTTATTGGTTCTTAAACATTTAAAAGTAAAGCATTACAACGACCATTTTAACTAAGGAAAACCCTGGCCATAATCCAAAGGCGAAAAAAACCCCGGCCCACGATGCCGGAGCTATCTCTGAGCGGGCAGCGATGAAAAAGAGAAAGAACAAGTCTACAACAGTGCCTAGAAGGAGTAGTGTGCCGTTCGAGGGGGAAAAAGTGAAGCCAGTTCAGTGGAAAACGCCAGATGGCGCTGCGCACAACTCCCCGGTCTGGATTTACATTCAGTCTCGTGTTAAATCAGCGAAAATCAAGCAAATTTCGTGATTTAAAAGCCGCGTTTTACGAACTTACCTAATTTAAACGAAAAAGATGAATTGTTGAATGAATTTGATTTGTTGCACGCGTGTTCATTTATTTTTTTTAAGCCACACAAACATTACATGAATTCTCTTTCATAATATTAGTAGCTCTTCTAAAGCATTTTTTAAAATTAATATAATTTTTTCAAACTGTAAAACCATTTTGTTAGAGAGCATGCCCTAGCATTTTACATTATTATGTTTGTAACACGAGTTTGTGTATCTTGCTTTGAAAAAAATAATAATAAAAGCAACGAAACTATGTATTAAAATCAGTTATTTTCGAATAACTACGGGTTATTTACTTACACTGTTTCTAATTTCTTGTAGTAAATAACATGGCTTAAAAATTAGCTGACTATTTTCAAATTCACTTGAAAATTGAAAACTTTACAAATGAAATATTCATTTTACGAGTAAAAAAAAGAAAAAGAAGAATACTTTGATTTTGATTCATATGTGAGGAAGGAGCGAAATATTTTCCTTGGAAATGGTTTTAGAAAAAAAATATTGAAATGATTTTTTTTTTAAATCTAAGCATCAACTTAGCTATAACTTGAAAGCTCGTTCGTCTGTAGAAGTCTGATGACATTAAAACTGTTGCTCGGCATTAAACAAAATTTTTATTTTACAATAGCACATAAACACATAGTTGCTCATACCACATAAATGGGTTGAATTAGCAGTAAATTTTGAATAATTTAAATAGGTTAATCATAGTCATCACAACAAAACAAATTTTTACACTCGGAAAAGTTAGAAATATCTGAAGTGTTCGTTATTTTGGTTGGCCGAAAGTCCGATGGCCGGTCGCTAGCAGTTACCACAGCTAAACACACCTGGAGACTTCACGCCTACCCTTCTGATCTATGCCTAGGTTGCACAAGTGACAATGCAATGCACCATGACTATTCGAGCTCTTCCTGACTTAGGAGGACTCTGGGGGTGTGCCTATCACTCTTGGGGGTGGGGGAGGTACACTTAGGTAAAGCATCTCACCATCTGTTTCTTAGGATCTGCAGTATGGAAAAGCTGGGGCCGTAGTGGCCAGAACAGTAAAGCATCAGACTCTTAACCGGTGGGTCCCGAGTTCGATTCCAACCAAGCAAAGATCCACCGTCTTCACTGATGGTTACTGGAGGAAGTTAACAAAAAAGCTCGTGGTCACAAAGTCCTCCAAGTGAATCGATACCTTTGGGAGTACTAGACTAGGGGTTTGCTCGGCTACTGGTCTTGATAAAAAAAAAGAGCGCTCTTTTTCGATCAAGACCAGCAGTCGATTGCCGCTCAATAACATGATTACGCAATAACATGAAGAAGGTCCATTTCTTGGAATTTTTGTTTTTTATATTCGTGAAATATATCGATAATTATTTTGCAGTCGATTATTAACTTTAAGCTCTGGAAAGTGAGAGAGCAGTCGCCTCCCTGTACGAGCCGTCTATGCTTGGACTCACCCATAGCTTAACCATCTGCAGTAAAGGAACGCATATTAGCTAAGGTTCGGTCAGGCCGATGCATCGGCGCCGATAGTGCAATGTTTTTTCCATCGGCATCGGCGACCGATGTTGATTATAAAAAATAAACGGCCCATCGGCCGTGAAAAACACCAAAAGCCGATGTTTTTTTAATTTAAAAATAAAATAAAATACAAAAATAAATAAATAAATAAAATTATAATTCTTTTCATTGTTGTTGTTGTTGCTTCCAACAACTGCTTTGGCAACTAAACATATTGCAGACCTAGTGCATTCCTCGAAAACCGGCATCCATTCGTTCATTAGGCACCACTATCGGCGGAATGCCATTACCAAGAGCATTTTAAAGCTCAGCTTCCCCTAAAAAATGGAGGCACCTGGGCTCGAGTCGATGCGAAACTTCACTAGGAATTTAATTTTGCCAAGAGATACTCAATGTCAAACGAGTAATCGAGCCATCTTTGTTGAGAAGGGGGAGCGACGAAGGGGGTTTGTGGGAGATCCTTGGATTTTTTTCATCATTGAAGGCTTTAATGATTACAATTCTTTTGTTTCTTTGAAAGGAAGTAGAATGAAATGAATCAATAATTCTTCAAATCTCTGATAATCTTTTTTTTCTTTTTTGCCAACGGCCATTACCATCGGCATCGGCGGCCAATGCTAATGTGGCCAATGCATGGGTACATCGGCCATCGGCCGTCTTTGAACAATCGGCTAACAATCGCCATCGGTCGATCCTTAATATAAGCATCTGCAGTAAAGGAAAGCCATCATCCATATTTTCCATCTGTTTATTGCAGCTAAATTTAAAGTATGGATGCCGATGAGGATAGGGACATGGTGCAGACTACATCAGTAACTTTTTATTTTCAATACATAAAATGTTCCATTTTATGCAAAAAAAAGCAAAAAAAAAACCGCTGGTAGCATTTTTATAAAAGTTAATATTTTTGCTATTTTCATGCTTCTGGGGTCTTTTTCATAGTGAAAAATGCAATCTTTTTACATCTCTTGTGAGAAGTAGATTTTTTCCCTTTTCAAAAGTTAGTAAGCTTTGTTGAAATGCAAATAAATAAATTTCCTCTAAAACCTTCTTTTAAAAATTTGTAACAAACATTCCATGACCATTTTGAGCACTATCATTCGCTGCGTCAAGTTATGGCTGTAGTCAAGTGCTGTATCCAAGGAGATTAAAGAGGAGGAGCTAAATCTCTGCTATCTAAAAGTGGCAACGAATTCTCACCCGCCGCCAGAGGACGCTAGCTGAAACGCTCCTTATCTCGTACGGGAATCAATGTAAATGATACTGAATCTGTTATCTTTTTAAATGCTGCTATGGGGAAGAGAAAAATTTTTTTTCAACTGGATTTTGGTGTAAACCATCGATTGACATTATGAATTTAATATGAATTTCATCCCACGCAAAAAGGTGCCGTATTCTTTGAGAAATAGGTTTAATCGAATGCACTTACCAACTTGCCAAATCTGACAGAATCTGTCATTTTAAAAGACTGCTGTTGGCAAGAATATTTTTTTTTAATTGGAATTTCGCTCAAACCATCGATTAACATTATGAACTAAATATGTTTAATAAATACCTTTAAACTAATAATTATTTTGTCTACTAAATATATCTAATACCTTTAAACGAGCAATTCTTGTATATGTAATACCTTTAAACGAGCAATTCTTGTATATATATATATTTATTTTTCGGATCTCGAAAACGGCTCTAACGATTTCGATAAAATTTTGTATTTAGATAGAGTTTTGGTTTCTGAGTTCATCTACGTCGGCGTTTTTTCTGTAAAAACGCGAGTTTTCACAAAAAACCCTTTTTTTTTTGTGCCTTCATTGAAAGTTTGAGAAGCTTTTATTTCGCCATTTTCTTTATGATTACTTTCATTGTTGCTGTTTCCGTGGAGAGGTTAAATTGTTACTGTTTTTGAAATGTTAAAGCAAGGCTTCACTAGATAACAGGCTGTTTCATTTATTCAAAAGCCATGGAATAAAAGCAGTGGTTATTGTCCACCGACATCTATTGAATTTTATGCACTTACATTATATAAAAATCAGATTACTTTTTACTTTTCAAGTGCGATTTCAAAATTGAGTATAAAAGTGTTATAGTTAGTTTTAAAATACTTTTTTTCCTCCTCAAGAGTGTTTAGTAAGTTTAACGTGTTTAGTAAGTTAAGAGATCGATCAAAATAAAGTTAGAATTGGGTGTGGGCCGCGGTAGTCCGATCGGTAAGTCGTCGGACTCGTAACCGGAGGGTCCCGTATAGAGGAAGCCCAGCCGATCAAAGATCCACCGGTGGCTTGGGGACGTTAAAATGTTCGGGGTCATAAAATCCTTCAAGTGAGACGATACCTCAGGAGGATGCTGGGCCAAGGGTTTGCTCGGCCCTTGGGCCTGGTTCAAAAATGAACAGAGCGCTCTTCAGGGCCCCATCACGGTTAAACCACGAGTTGTGGTATGTACGGAGAACCTTGGAGTGTCAAGTGAAGTGAAAGTGAAAACCAAATGAAACTAAATGCGTACTGGAGAACAGGGACTCTGCATATATTCCCATCAACCCCTAACGCGCCTTCGGCGCCAATTGAAATGAAATTGGGTGTGATTTTACGGTGAGCATGGATTTAATAAGGTTGTGTTTTTTAAAACAAATTTCGGCTGTTTTAAATGCGTAATTGCAACCAAAGGCTTAAAAATGTTTTTTCAAGTTGATCTAAATAAGTACTTCGCATTTTAGAAAAAAACACGAGTTTACAAACCTCTTTTTTTTTTAACCGAGTGGGCTCGGTCCCCAGGTACTATATTTATTTATTTATTTATTTATTTATTTATTTATTTTTCGGATCTCGAAAACGGCTCTAACGATTTCGATAAAATTTCGTATTTTGATAGAGTTTTAGTTTCTGAGTTCATCTACGTCGGCGTTTTTTCTGTAAAAATGCGAGTTTTCACAAAAAAACCCGTCTTTTTTTGTGCCTTCATTGCAATTTGAGAAGCTTTTATTTCGCCATTTTCTTTATGATTACTTTAATTGTTACTGTTTCCGTGGCGACCACGTTTTGTTATAACAATTGGATTTCATATTTAATCACATCAGCGCAATTTTAAATTTTATGGTATTTGGCAACGTTAAATTGTTATTGTTTTTGAAATGTTAAAGCAAGGCTACACTAGATAACAAGCTGTTTCATTTATTCAAAAGCCATGGGATAAAAGCAGTGGTAATTGTCCACCGACATCTATTGAATTTTATGGTAACTTACAGTATATAAAAATCAGATTACTTTACTTTTCAAGTGCGATTTCAAAATTGAGTATAAAAGTGTTATAGTTAGTTTTAAAATACTTTTTTTCCTCCTCAAGAGTGTTTAGTAAGATATTTCAGGTAAAAAATCAATAAATATGAAACTCATTCTTAAAATATTAAGTTTCGAAACAAAATTACATCTAATATCTTTAGACGAGCAATTCTTACATATATATATTTCGGATCTCGAAAACGGCTCAAACGATTTTGATAAAATTTTGTATTTAGATAAAGTTTTGGATTTTGTAGTCCGATCGGTAAGTCGTCGGACTCGTAACCGGAGGGTCCCGGGCCGATCATATAGAGGAAGCACAGCTGATCAAAGATCCACAGTCTGGGGGACGTTAAAAATGTTCGTGGTCATAAAATCCTTCAAGTGAAACGATACCTCAGGGGGATGCTGGGCCAAGGGTCTGCTCGGCCCTTGGGTCTGTTCAAAAATGAACAGAGCGCTCTTCAAGGCCCCATCCCGGTTAAACCACGAGTTGTGGTATGTACGGGGGGAACCTTGGAGTGTCAAGTGAAGTGAAAGTCAAAACCAACTGGACTAAATGCGTACTGGAGAACAGGGACTCTGCATATATTCTCATCAACTCCTCTCGCGCCTTCGGCGCCAAATGAAATGAAATTGGGTGTGATTTTACGGTGAGCATGGATTAACCCTTTGACGCAGAATTTTTATCAACGTATTTTTCATACTTTGTTCATTACTCTGCATTAATTTACGGTAAAATAAGAGTAAAATATTATATTTAGCATTTTAATAATTTTATGGTTATGTAATACAGCACAGAACAGTGGTGTCCCATTCTGCGTAAAAGGTAAAATATTCATGGGAAATCGGTGTTTCGTTCAGTGGGACACCGGTGTCCCATTTTTGCTTCAAAATGTTAAATAAGGTTGTGTTTTTTAAAACAAATTACGGCTGTTTTAAATGCGTAATTGCAACCAGAGGCTTAAAAATGCTTTTCAAGTTTATCTAAATAAGTACTTTGCATTTTAGAAAAAAACACGAGTTTACAAACCTCTTTTTTTTTTAACCGAGTGGGCTCGGTCCCCAGGTACTTTAATTAATAACAAAATTAAATTCTGACATAATTAAATTTTTGCCTCATGCTCAATTTATCAACAATTTAGAGATCTGATTCTTAGCAAAAATTATATCGTACAATGCAAAGAAAATGTCACATACAGTCGCATATATGTCAAATTTAGCAAGTAGCTAGATGCCGTCGATTAAACATCTTTCTTAAAAAATACGGCAAAATTTCAGTGGGGTGGATCAAAGTCATATTTAGTTCATAATGTTAATCGATGGTTTACACCAAAATCCAGTTGAAAAAAAATGTTTTTCTTTCCCATAGCAGCATTTAAAAAGATGACAGATTCAGTATCATTTACATTGATTCCCGCAGTTTCAGCTAGCGTCCTCTGGCGGCGGGTGAGAATTCGTTGCCACTTTCAAACTAGCGCATCCGTAGAACATTTCTCTCCTTCTTTCTACTCCGTGGCTGTATCGCCGGTTTAGCTTCAATTTTGTCAAGTTCTGCAATATTTGCATACTACTTTTGATCGCTTTCAAAAAACGAAGAACTAATTAAAATTATAATTTAGTGCCCTATTCCAGAAAACGTCACTTCAAATTGAAGTCATTACTCCTTTGTCAAACTGTGTCAGTAAGCGGAATCTTTATGTGGATATGGTTTGAGAGAGAAATGAAATTATGACATCAAACCGAAGTAAAACTATTCGATGCAAGAGTGCCTGAAAAAACTTCTTAATTTCAAAAAAATAAACGAGAAAAATAAAATTTGAATGTTGCTTCTTTGCAATCTTCATCACTATTTTCTATCATAGTTGTCCTGATCGTAAGTCCTATCAGCATTTAATGTGTTGAAATTATATTATTGATGAAAAATTGATATTATTTGATTATTTATTTCGATAACAGAAGGGATGAAAAAGAGTACCTTAGGTTAAGAAAGAAATTAAATGTTCACATAGTTGAAAGCAGACCCCCCCCCCCCCACTTAAAAAAAAGGCTAATGTGAGAAACATAATCAAAAAGTTAGAAGAAAAAATTAAAGTGATAAATCATGTTACAGGCATAAATACTCGGTACTCTTTAAAAGTGCTGCAGTGCTTTTGAAGGTCTAGTTATTACAACAGAGAAATTTGTTATTGTAAAGCTAATTCTTGGAACAAAACTTTGGAATTTTTTATGCTGATATTACATTCTTGTAATTTAGCTGTTTACTGTGTTTTCTTGCCAATTACTTTACGTTGATTTTTCCTTGTGGTCTCATTAAAATAGTTCATGTTTAAGTTGTAAATAGCTCTTGAAAAAAGAGAGAGCATTATATCCCAGGTAGCACAAAAAACGTTTAAACGTTTTTAATCTGTTGTTACAACGTTAATAACCATTTTACAACCTTTAAAAAACGAAGTGTGCTACTTGGGATATAAAGCAAAATTGAACATTTTACTGAACATAAATGAAACAAATTGAATAAAATTAGTTCTAATAGTGGTAAATAAAAAAAAACAACTCCCTTCCCAGGTAGCACAAAAAACGTTTTATAAACGTTTTTAATCCATTGTCACAACGTTAATAACCATTTTACAGCCTTTAAAAAACGAAGCGTGCTACTTAAGTTTTTTCATAAGTTTTAGCAAAAGTTTTATCTTTTTTCCTTTCTATTTGAGCATTCATTTTTTGTTTATCCACGCAAATAAAACAAAGAATATGTGTGTATATATATGTTTATATGTGTGTATGTACCTTATACAAATACACAGTTTACGTCGGATCTGGACGAAATTTGGCAGTTAGATACGTGGGAACCTGGGAAAGATCATAGGGTGGTTTTTGAGCGGGAAAACAGTACTGATCTGTTCAAATTTTGAATAAAGGACTTCAGAATGGCTTTTTCTACCCGAAATACTTATCGGATCTTCTCGATCTTGGTCTCATTCGAAAGAACACAAAAAATACCTTTTAGGAAAGTTTCCTTCCTACGGTTTTCAAAACCACTAATCGATATCTCATCCCTGAAAAAAGATACGGGCTTTCAAAAGAAAGCAGAATTGAATTGAAAATCGACGATCATCTGCGCGTGAAAAAAATCTCATTAATGATTTCTATCTGTCGCCATTTTGGTCTGAGTGCTGCAAAAATAAAATGCTTAAATTGTTTTTGTCATTAGTGCCAGAGAATAATCACTTTTTGCCCCATAGACCGGGCGCTGGAGGGAGTTGAGTATGCAAAATATGAGGACCGCATTTTGACGATGGATTTTAGTTGAGGAAAGCTCATAGATTAACAATATGGATGTTGCCAAGCTGAATTCTGGTGCAGTTTTTTTCAATCCCCCCTCCTAACGGTCACAAGGAAATCGATGGAGTGCATACTAAAAAGTAAATTTATTGATAACTTTGGTCATAATTTTAGTTATTTCGAATAGTGGAAGTGATGGTGGGTTGTTTCTAATTAAATATTCCGGTATATGTTGTGAAAAATCGATAATTTTCGGAAAAATTCGCTATTTTTCTAAAATATTTAAGCCTAATGTCTTCCAAGGTCACTTTTCTTTAAAATTGTATTTTCGAAGTTGTAGAGCTTTCAATTTCCTTCAATTTGATATGCTACTTTGCTATATTTCATTAAACCAATCAAAAGTTATAGAGTTTCCAACACGCACCTTCGTGCTAAAAATGGAGCACTTGCCATTCACAAAAATCAAACTGACGCAAAGGGATCCCACGCTTCCTCTTTCCTCAATGAATTTGGCAATCCTGATTAGCAATGAAGAAGTTGCTATGGATTACTGCAAGACAAATGATGTCACGCTTCAAAGGGGACCCCCTCCCCTTAATTCTGGGGGTTCCGTTCGTGAAATTGTGACTTTGTGGCAAGGGCGAGGGAAAGAATAAAGAAAAGTTTGACGTCTAGCATTTTTTAATAAAAATATGTTCATGAAAAGTAGCTTAAGAAAAGTACTTAATGACGAAAGGAGAGAGGTGTCTAAATGCTGAAAAAGTGTGACATCATTTATGGACGCGCTCCCCCCCACCGAGAAATCGGACAAAGATTGTTTGAATTGTTCGATAATGTTTGACAAAAAAAAAAAATTGTTATTTTCAAATAAGGCCTCAAGGGATCTGTAATATGCCGCAATTATGCGACATGGACCCTGATGGTTTTTTGCGTCTCGAAAATCCAATGGCTAAACACTTGAACTGCGGATTCAAACCTACTACCAATTGCATACGAAGCCGCATATACCAACCACTACGACACCTAGCTGATAAGCAATCAAAAACTATGAATTTATAACATGTGCATTCAATTCTATTGCTCTTATTGAAATGAGCATGGGGACATTATAATCGTGATAATTAACATTTTAATGATAGGAATAATGTAAATGATACTGACGGACCGCAACCTTTTGTAATTATAGTTTTTATTACATTACTACTAATCACATTTTGAAAATATTTACATGGAATATGGATTGACAGTAATTAGAAAATCCAATATAATCTTTTAAGGTGACATCTTGGTTTTATTCTGAGGCGGAAGGACTAAGTCCTGACCACCAGGCCGTGGAAAAGTTGTCCTAAGAAATTGGTAGTGCATTGATGTCATCGTCGTCACCTGCGTCATGGATTAATGTTTCGACACCGTTGTTGCAACTGCCCTTGCAATGCAGGCATATGTCACAGAGCAGTTTAGCAATGGTTTTCTACAAGTGCACCTTCCAGTGTCTCATTCCTTTGGGTATCGGTCAAAATTATCATCAAGATTTCATCAGGAGCAACATCCAATTCCGGGAGTTCTGGAACGATGAGTTGATAATTCTTCCTTTCCCAATTCACAATACGAAGCTCCATATTAAGTTTCTCCCCAAGCAATAAGTATACTCGGGGTACGGGGGAGTTAAGAGATCAGTCTTTATGTTAGCAGCTACTTTACTAAATGATTTGTAGCGGAACTCGTTGAGACAATTTTCTGTTGCTGGAGCATCATAATATAAGAGATACTTATGATCCCAACAGTCTCAATAGATTCATGGAAAGAAAAACTGTTTATATATGCCTCAGATACATGTTGCATGATTTGAGACATCTGGTACATTTGGACAAACCTCCTTTCTCTTGAGATGCGCTGCGTATCTTAAATTCTGCAGGAATATTAAATAGTATGCGTATTCCCTCTTCCGCCGGCCACCTTGTCTAGTGGTCAGAGAGGTCAGCCACGGCTGGTGTGGCCCCGGGTTCGAGTCCCGGCATGGATTTGCTTTCTCTCTCTGTCCCTGTCCTTTCTTTGGGTGAATGTGGTGTTCTGTGAAAGGTTGCCTACCCTATAAACGGGTACCTATGGCATGCGTGTACTGTGGAAGTCGGACTTCACACCAAATTACGGTACAGTTGGAAAAGTGAAGCAGCGCACCCTAAATTGCCAGCCTGGCTGGCACACGACAAAAAAAAAAAAAAATTCCTTCTTCCATATTTTACCAGCAAAATGTTGAGATCAGTTGATGGCTATCAAGAGAACAGTGATTTGGCTATCAAGAGAACAACCAGATCTGCTTCCTCTCAAATGCTAACAAAGAATTTTGCTATCAGGTGATAGCTGTTTTCGCAATATCAACGTTAGCATCCTCTAAAGCTCTTAGCTTTTTGATCTTGTTTTTCAACAGCTTCATCATTAGCAGATTTGTCAGCTGATTCTTATTATGGAAGTTGGACACAAAACCCTCTTGTTCAACTATCGTTCCAATTTCCTTAGTGACATTGATGTCCACACATCTCCTGAAGTGATATCGTCAATTCTATTTTGCTGCTCCTGTGCTCTCTGATGTGTCGATGTACCCGTCAAAAACAACTGTGAAACATATTCCGTTAAAATGGGTTGTTAGAAATTTAACGTAACCATTGTCAATGGTTTATACAGTTGTCTCTTGCCAAACAGTTTTGTAGACAAGGCATCTTCGTTAAACACGAAGTCAAATTTAATTAAATCATTGTTGTTATATCAATTTCCTTAAATTTCGTATGTAGAGTATAAAGCAGTAAGTAACCGCCCCAAAGCCAGGGCACAAATATACAATACACCACCAACTCATTTATTCCATCCATGCACTGCAGTTCCGTGCTTTTTAGAAATATAGCAAAGTAGCATATCAAATTGAAGGAAATTGAAAGCTCTACAACTTCGTTAAAAACAATTTTAAGAAAAAGTGACCTTGGAAGGCATTAGGCGTAAATGTTTGAGAAAAATAGCAAATTTTTCCCAAAATTATCGATTTTTCACAACATATACCCGAAATATTTAATTAAAAACAACCTACCATCACTTCCACTATTCGAAATAACTAAAATTCTGACCAAAGTCATCAATAAATTTACTTTTTCGTATGAACTCCATCGATTTTCCTTGTGACCGTTAGGAGGGGGATTGAAAAAAACTGCACCAGAATTCAGCTTGGCAACATCCATATTGTTAATCTGTGAGCTTTCCTCAACTAAAATCCATCGTCAAAATGCGGTCCTCATATTTTGCATACTCAACCCCCTCCAGCGCCTGGTCTACCAGCCAGTTTCAATAGAATTGTAACTCTAAACCTTCATTTTATTTTCCCAATCAGTTTTGGCTGAAGAAATTCGAGGAGGAGGGATCGTATAATAATAATCAGCGTGAAACATGCAGTAAATTGAAAGATCATCAGAGAACAAAAATATCGTTTGCCCCTGTTAATGAAATTGAAAACGTGTGTAAAAAGAAAAAATAGATCAGAAAAATGTTTAAATCGCCGTCCTGGTTTTTTTTTTTTTTTTTTTCTTTGCGAAAAAAAGATATTTTACTGTTATTTTTCTGCTGATAATTCTTATAAGCAATTTTTTTATTGCATTTTAGTAGAGGATTTCATCTTTGTACGTTTTGGGAACCATTTGCACTTTTAATGGTGATTAATATTTGCAAAATTTATCGTCTGCCGTATTTAATTTTTTTTATCGTCTGCGTTTTTCTTTTCCCGCTTTGATTATTTCTTCGAACAACATTTTTGATAAGCATTTGTAGCTTTTTATGTGCAAAAGAAAAGTAAGCATCGAACTGGACATCAGAAACGTTTAAAAACAACTAATGCTATTGAAAAGGTTTTTATTACACTTAAAAAGGAGTTACGAATTGCATTCTATATTTATACCTTTTTTGTCAAAAATAAAGAGTTTGAGGTTCCCTTAATATTTAGGTCCTGAACTTATATGCTGCATTTAAAATCCGAGCAAAGCCGGGCACAACAGCTAGTTGAAAATAAAGATGAAGAGTTTTTGCTCTGCATCATTTTTCAACCACACAGTTTGTGCAACCCGTTAAAAACAAGTACTTTGCTATAGAACTACAGACAGGGCTCTCACTAAGTCACTTTTTTCACTAAAAGTCACTTTTTTTTTCCATTGGTCACCAAAGGTCACTTTCAAAGGCCAAAAGTCACTTTTTGTCACTTTTTTGGGAAAAATGTTGATTTTTGTCACTTTATTGGTCACTTTTTTTTTTTTTTTTTTAATCTGACCAAGTGACAAATATCCTTTGAACTTTTCTTTCGACCATCAAAATCGTCGCTCAGTACTGATACGCACGAGGGCTGGAGGAAGAAAATTCTTTTTCCCCCTTAATGGCCCTATGGATGATGAAACAGAAAAAAAAAAAAAAAAAAAACAACAGTTCTTTCATTCACCGGTCCAAATGTTTCGCTTTTCCCGCCAAAGTCCGTTTTTTTTATTGTTTTGGACCGATTAGTTCGCTTTTTATCGTTTTGGTTCGATTAGTCCGCTTTATTTGTATTATTTAAATAGAACAAAAATTGCAGAAGAGAAAGTCTTCTGTTATCACAACATTTTATGAAAAAAAATCGAAGACTGATGAAATTTAAGCTTTTGTAAACTGCTGTCATTTTACGTACCAGTGGTGACTGTTTTCTGAAACTTTTCCAGTAGTTTCTAGAACTTCTAATTTTTAGTTTTAACATTTGTTTTAAAGTTAATTCCAATGTAGAAATTTTCTTGAATTCCAGCTACATGTTTTCTCCTTTTCTGATCAGTTCTTTGTTTAATAATAGTTTGTTTAAATGTCTGTTCCATTGTCGTAAAAGCATTTTCAGCTCTTGAGTAATGTGTTAGTTGAAAGTATGCTTACGGTATATTTTTCAAGAATTTAGCTTATAGTATGAAAAAAAACCATGCATATATATGCATGTAATTGGGCTGTTGCTTTCTTTTCATTGTCTGAGGACTATCTTAGTTTATAGAAACTTTTTTTGATTTTATTTACTTATTTTATAGTCAAAAGATTCCCCCCCCCTGCTTTAAAATATGTGATTTGACATGAATATGAAAAATATTTTAAATTGTCAAAGCTATTTGTAGTAAATCTGCAGCCAGTTTTGAAAAATGTAATTCTTGTATAGTATTCTTATCTCTCGTCTATATCATACCTGTTTCTCTTCAGAATTTTGTTTTCAGTAGAATTTTGGAATAGATGCATTAGCACAATAGTATTTTTTCACTTTAGAAGTTTATCCTGCAGGACCAGCTATGATTTCAAACTATTGGTTTCCTGAATATTACTTTTAGTATCCAGGAATGTTCTAAGTTAACTTATATTTGGAAATGTTTATAATATTCTTTGCAAATGCAATGCACCATTAATTTGGCTGATTGTTTTTCAAGTGCTCGCGCACATGCTCATTTATTATCTGAATATTTTCCATACTTTTCATGTTTTTTCATTTTTTTTTTTTTTTTGTAATCAAGCGTTCTACAGAATATTTTACCTGCCTATCATAGATTCCAAGTTTTAGTTAATGTTTTCTAAATTGTTAGTATAGTCAGACCATGGTGGAAAAACTACATTATTTTGTAGCAACTACAACTACTTTGTTATAAATGTAGTTAACTACAGCTGCAACTACTTTTTTTAATGTAGCGACTACAAACTACTTTTGAATTGTAGTCGCTTATTTCCCCCCACAACTTTTTAAACAATAAAAAGTAAAATAGCATACCACATTTGTCGGGCCGCACGCTCACACGCCAAAAAAACTCGAAAGTGGTTTGAATAAATAATTCAACTCATTTATAGATATGGAAAGCCTGCCCCGAAACTTGGTATTGTAATTTATTAACTGTAGAAACGACACCTCTCTTTTTGGATGGCCGTCCCTTATATATTACTAAGATTTGTAAGAAAAACTTAGAATTTATTTTTTAGATTAAATTTAGATATTTTTTTATAGAATAGACAAGATTTCTACAACACTCCTTAATATATTAAAAATAAATAAATAAATCCCCCCCCCCCCCTCACCCCCTCAATAAAACTCAAACTGCCCAATGTGTGTGTCCAAAATAACCAAAAAAAAAATAAAAAAAAAAAAAAATACCCAAACCCACTATCAAACCACCCACCTCACAAACCCCCAAAAACTTCACAACCCCCCCCCCCACACCTTCAACCCCCTAATCCCCCCAACCCCCCACCCACCCACCTCAACCCACACCACCACCCCAACACCCCCCCACACACCCACCACACCCAAAACCACCCACCCACCAACCTCTCACCACACCCCCCCCACCCCCCAACACCACACCCAACAACCCAACCCCCCCACACCCACCCACACCACACCCACAACCCAACCACATACCCCCACTAAAAACAACCCCAACCCACCACACCAATCCCCCACCCCAACCCCACCACCACCACACAACCCACACCCCCCACACACCCCCACCCCACCCAACCCCCACAAACCCCCCCCCAAAACCCACCACCACCCACCCCCCCCAAAACCCACCACCCCCCCCAACCACCCCACCACCCCCCCCCCACCCCACCCCCACACCCCCACAACCCCCCACACCACACCCCCACCCCCAACCCCCACCCCCACACCACCCCCCAACACACCCCCCCACCCCCACCCCAACCACACCCCCCACCCCAACCACCCACAACCCACCACCACACCCCCCACCCCCCCACCCCCCCACCCCACCCACCACCCCCACCCCCACACCACCCCCCCCAACCCCACACCCCACACACCCCCACCCACACCCACCCACCCCCCCACACCCCACCCACCCCCCACCCCACCACACCCCCCCCCCACACCCACCCCCCACCCACCACCCCCCCCCAACCCCACCACCCCCCCCCACCCCCCCCACAACCACCCCACCCACCCCACCCCCCCCACACACCCCACCCCCCCCCCACACCCCAACCCACCCACCCCACCCCCCACCCCACACCACCCCACACAACACCCAACCCCCACCCCAACACCCACCCCCCCCACCACACCACCCCCCCAACCCCCCCCCCACACCCCCCACCCCCCCCCAACCACCACCCCACCACCCACACACCCCCCCAACCACCCCCACCCACACCCCCCCACCCCCACCACCCCCCACCCCACCCCACCCCACACCACCCCCACCCCCCCCACCCAACCCCACCACACCCCCCACAACCCCCCCCCCCACACCCCACCCCACACCCACCCCCCCACCCCCACCCCCCCCCAACACCCCCCCACCCCACACCCCCCCCCCACCCACCAACCCCACCACCCCCACCCCCCACCACCCAACCCCCCACCCAACACCCACCCCCCCCACCCCCACCCACACCCCCCCCACCACCCCCCCCACCACCCCCACCCCCCCCCCCACACACCCCCACCCCCCCACCCCCCCCCCCCCACCCCACACCCCCCACACCCCACCCCCCCACCACACCCCACCCACCACCCCCCCCACCCCCACCCACCCCACCCCCCCACCCCACCCCCACCCCCCCACCACCCCACCCCCCCACCACCCACCCCAACCCCCCCACCACCCAACCCACCACCCCCACACCACCCACCCCCCCCCAACCCCACCCCCCACCCAACCCCCCACACACCCCCACCACCCCCCCCCCCACCACCCCCCAACCCCCCCCACCCCCACCCACCCCACACCCCCCCAACCCCCCCCCCCACCCACACACCCCCCCCACCCCCCACCCCCCACCCCACACCCACCCCACCACCCCACACCCCCACCCCCCCCACACCCCCAACCCCCACCCCCACCCCACCACCCCCACCCCCCCACCACCCCCCACCCACCACCCCCCCACCCCACCCCACCACCCCCCCCCCCAACCCCCCCACCCCACCCCCACCCACCCCCCCACCCACCCCCCCCCACCCCCACCCACCCCCCACACCCCCCCCCCCCACCCCACCCCCCCACACCCCCACCCCCCACCCCCCCCCCCACACCCCCACCCACCCCCCCCACCCCCACCCCCCCACACCCACCCCCCCCCCACCCACACCACCCCCCCACCCCCCCACCCCACCCCCACCCACACCCCCCCCCACCCCACCCCACCCCCCCCACCCCACCCCCACCCACCCCCACCCACCCCCCCCCCCACCCCCCACACCCACCCCACACCCCCCCACCCCCCCCCCCACCCCCACCCACACCCACCACCCCACCCACCCACCCACCCCCACCCCCCCACCCCCCCACCCCCCACCCCCCACCCCCCCCCACCCACACCCCCCACCCCCCCAACCCCCCCCCCCACCCACCACACCCCCCACCCCACACCCCCCCCCACACCCCACCCCACCCACCCCACCCCCACCCCACCACCCCCCCCCCACCCCCCACCACCCACCCCCACCCCCCCCCACCCCCCACCACACCCCCCCCCCACCACCACCCCCACACCCCCCCACCCCCCCCCAAACCCCCCCCCCCACCCCCACACCCCCCCAACCCCCACCCCACACCCCACCACCCCCCCCACCCACCAACCCCACCCACACCCCCCCCCCCCACACCCACCACCCCCCCCCCACCCCCCCCCACCCCACACCCCACCCACCCCACCCCACCCACCCCCCCCCCCCCCCCACCCCCAACCCCCCACCCCACCAACCCCCCCCACCACCCACCCACCCCCCACCCCCACCCACCCCCCCACCCCACCCACCACACCCCCACCCCACCACCACCCCCACACCCCCCACCCCCCACCCCCACCCCCACACACACCCCCCCCCCCCACCCCACCCACCCACCCCCCCCACCCCCACCCACCCCCCCACCACCCCCCCACCCCCCACCCCCCCCCCCCACACCACCCCCCACCCCCCCACCCACCCACCCACCCCCCCCACCCCCCCCCCCAACCCCAACCCCCCCCCACCACCCCCCCCCCCACCCCACCCCCACCACCCCCCCCACCACCCCCCCCACACCCCCCACCCACCCCCCCCACCACCACCCCACCACACCCCCCCCCACCCCCCCACACCCCACCCCCCCCCCACCCCACCCCCCCCACCACACCACCCCACCACCCACCCCCACCCCCCACCCCCCCACCCCACCACCCCCCACCCCCCCCACCCACCCACCCCCCCACCCCACCCACCACCCCCCCCCCCCCACCCCACCCCCCCCCCCCCCACCCCCACCCCCCCCCACCCCCCCCACCCCCCCACCCCCCCACCCCCCACCCCCCACCCCCCACCCCCCCAACCCACCCCCCCCACCCACCCCCACCCCCCCCCCCCCCCCACCCCCACCCCCCAACCCCCCCCCCACCCCCCCCACACCCCCCACCCCCACCCCCCACACCCCCCACCCACCCACCCCACCCCCCCCCACCCCACCACCCACCCCCACCCCCCACCCCCACCCCCCCCACCACCCCACCCCCCAACCCCCACCCCCCCCCCCCCACACCACCCCCCCCCACCCCCACCCCCCCCACCCCCACACCCCACCACACCCCCCCACCAACCCCCACCCCCCCCACCCACCCCCCCACCCCCCCCCCCCCCACCCCCCACCCCACCCCCCCCCCCCCCCCCCCACCCACCCCCCCCCCCCCCACCCCCCCCCCCCCCCCACACCCCCCCCCACCCCCCACCCACCCCACCCCCCCCACCCCCCCACCCCACCCCCCCACCCCCCCCCCCCCCACCCACCCCCACCCCCCACCCCCCCCAACCACCCCCCCCCACCCCCACCCACACCACCCCCCACCCCCCACCACCCCACCCCCCCACCCCCCCCCACCCCCCCCCACCCACCCCCCCCCACCCACCCCCCCCCCCCCACCCCCACCCACCCCCCCCCCCCCCACCCCCCCAACCACCCCACCACCCCCCACCCCCCACCCCCCACAACCACCCCCACCCCCCACCCACACCCCCCCACACCCCCACACCCCACCACACCCCCACCCCCCCCCCCACCCCACACACCCCCAACCCCCCCCCCCCACCCCACCCACCCCCAACCCACCCCCACCCCACACCCCCCACCCCCCACACACCACCACCCCACCCCCACCCCCACCCACCCCACCCCCCCCACACCCCCCCACCCCCCCACCACCCACCCACCCCACACCCCCCACCCCACCCCCCCCCCCCCCCCACCCCCCCACCCCCCACACCCCCCCCCCCCACCCCACACCCCACCCCCCACCAACACCCCCCACCCCACCCCCCACCCACCACCCCCACCCCCCCAACCACCCCACCCCCCCCCACCCACCCCCACACCCCCCCCCACACCCCCACACCACCACACCCCACCAACACCACCCCACCCCCACCCCCCCCCCACCCCCCCACCCCCCCCCCCCCCCACCAACCCCACCCCCCCAACCCCCCCCCCCCACCCACCCCCACCCCCCACCCCCCCCCCCCCCACCCACCCCACCCCCACCCCCCCCCACCACCCCACCCCCCCCACCCCCCCACCCCCCACCCCCACCCCCACCCCCCACACCCCCACCCCCCCCACCCCACCACCCCCCACCCACCACCACACCCACCACCCACCCACACCCCCACACCCCCCCCACCCCCCAACCACCCCCCCACCCACCCCACCCCACCCCCACCCCCAACCCCCAACCCCACCCCCACCCCCCACCACACCCCAACCACCACCCCCCACCACCCCCCACCCCACACCACCCCCACCCACCACCCCCCCACCCCCCCACCCCACCCACCCCCCACCCCCCACACACCCCCCCCCCCACCCACACCCACCACCCCCACCCCCACCCACCCCACCCCCCCCCCACCACCCCCCCCCCACACCCCCCCCCACACCCCCCACCCCCCCCCCACCCCACCCCCCACACCACCCCACCCCACCCCACACCCCACACCCACCCCCACCCACCCCCCCCACCCCACCCACCCCCCCACCCACCACCACCCCAACCCACAAACCCCACACCCACAAAACCCCCCCACCCCCACACCACCCAACCACCACCCACACCCCACCCACAACCCCCCCCCCAACCACACCCACCACCCCCAACCCCCACCCACACAACCCCCCCCCCCACCCACCCCACACCCCCCCCACACACCAAAAACCCCACACCCCAACCCACAACACCACCCACCCCACACCCCAAACACCCCCCCCCCCACCAACCCCACCACCACCCACCCCACCAACCCCCCCAAACAAACACCCCCCACACAAACCCCACCCCACAACCCCAACACCCCCACCCCACCCCCACCCACACCCACACCCCACCACCCCCCCCACCACCCCCCACCCACCCCCCCCACCACAACACCACCACCCACCCCCCAAACCCCACCACCACCAACCCCACCCCCAAAACCACCCCCACACACACCCCCACACCCCCACACCCCCCCCACCCCCCCCAACACCACACCCACCCAACCCACCCCCCCACCCCCAACCACCCCCCCCCCCACACCCCACCCCCCCACCCCCACCCCCCCACCCCAACCCCACCACCCCCCCCCCCCCCCCACCACACACCCCACCCAACCACCCCACCCCCCCCACACCCCCCACCCCAACCCCACAACCCCAACCACCCCACACCCCACCACCCACCACCCCCCCCCCACCCACCCCCACACCACCCCACCACCCACAACCAACCCACCCCAACACCCACCCACCACCAACACCACCCACCCCACAACCCCACAACCCACCACACCACCCCACCCCAACCCACACACCCACCCCCCCCCACCCACACCCACACACCACCCACCCCCCACCCACCCAACCCCCCACCCCCCCCCCACCCACACCCCCCCCACCCACAACACAAACACCAACAACCCACCACAACCACCCACCCCCACCCCACCCACCCCCACACCACCCCCCCACACACCACACACAAACACCCCCACCCCCCCCCACCACCACACCCCCACCCCCCACACCCCCCCACCCCAACACCCACCCCAACCCACCCCCCCCACCACCACCCCCACACCCCCCACCCACCCCCCCCCACACCCCACCCCCCCCACACACCCACCCCACCACACCCCCCCAACCCCAACCCAAACCCCCCCACAACCCCCCCCCCCCCCCCCCCAACCCCCACCCCCACACCCCACACCCACCCACCCCCCCACACCCCCCCCCCACCCCCACCCCAACCCCACCACCCCCACACCCACACCCACCCCCACCCAACACCCCCCAAACCCCACCCCCCCCCCCCCCACCCCCACCCCCCCCCCCCACCCCCCACCCCCCCCCCCCCCCCACCCCCCCCCCCCCCCCCACCCCCCCCCCCCCCACCCCACCCACCCCACCCACCCCCCAACCCACCCCCCAACACCCCCCACACCCACCCCCCCCACCACCCCCCCCCCCACCACCCCACCCCCCCCCCCCCCCACCCCCCCCCCCCACCACCCCCACACCCCCCCCCCACCAACACACCCCCACCCAACCCACCCCCACCACCCCACCCCCCCACCCCCCCCCCACCCACCCACCCCCCCACCCCACCCACCCCACCCACCCACCAACCCCCCACCACCCCCACAACCCACCACCCCACCCCCACACCCCCCCCCCAACCCCCCACCCCCCCCCCCCCCACACCCCCCACCCACCCCACCACACCCCCCCCCCCCCCCCACCCACCCCACACCCCACCACCCCCCCACCACCCAACCACCCCCCCCCAACCCCCCACACCCCCCACCCACCACCCCCCCACACCACCCACACCAACCACCCCCAACCCCACACCCCCCAACCACCCCACCCCACCCCACCCCCACCACCCCCCCCCACACCACCCACACAACCCCCACCCCCCACCACACCACCCCCCCACCCACCCCACCACCCACCCCCCACCCACCACCCCCACCCCCCCCCACACCCCCCCCCACCACCCCCCCAACACCCCCACCCACCCCCCCAACACCCCACCCCCCCCCACCCCAACCCACACCCCACACCCACCCCCACCCCCCCCCCCCCCACCCCCACCACCACCCCACACCACCACCCCCCCCACACCCCACACCCCCCACCCAACACCCACCCCACCCCCCACACCACACCACACCCACACACACCCCACACCCCCCACCCCCCACCCCCCCCCCACCCCCACACCCCCCCCCAACCACACCCCCACCCCCCCCCAACCCCCCCCCCCCCCACCCCACACCCCCCCCACACCCCCCCCCCACCCACCCCCCCCCCACCCCCACCCCCCCCCCACCACCCCCCCCCCCCACCCCCACCCACCCCCACCCCCACCACCACCCCCCCACACCCCACCCACCCCCCCCCCCCCACCCCCCCCCCCCCCCCACACCCCCACCACCCCACCACCCCCACACCCCACACCCCACAACCCCCCCCCCCAACCACACCCCACCCCACCACCCAACCCCCCCCACCCCACCCACCCACACACCCCACCCCACCACCCCCCCCCCCCACCCACAACACCCCCCCCAACCACCCCCCCCCAAACCACCACCCACCCCCCCCACCACCCCCCAACCACCACCCACCCACCCCCACACCCCCCCCCCACACCCCCCACCACCCACCCCCCCACCCACCAACCCCACCCACACCCCCCACCCCCCCCCCACACCCCCCACACCCCACCCACCCCCCCACACCCAACCACCAACCCACCACCCCCACACCCACCACCCCACCCCACCAACCCCCCACCCCCCACCCCCACCCCCCACCACCCCCACCACACCACCCCCACCCCCACCCACCCCCCCACCCCACCCACCCCCCACACCCCCCCACACCCCCCAACCCCACACACACCCCCACACCACAACACCCCAACCACCCCCCCCCCCCCACCACACCCACCCAACCCCCCACCCCCCCCCACCCCCCCCCCACCCCACCCACCCCACCACCCCACCACCCACCCCCACCCCACCCACCCCACCACCCACCCCCCCCCACCACCCACCCCCCCCCCCCACCACACACCAACCCACCACCCCCCACACCCCCCAACCCCCACCCCACCCACACCACCCCCCCCACCCCCCACACACCCACAACCCCCCACACCCCACCCCACCCCCACCCCCCCCACCCAACCCAACCACCCCCAACCCCCACCCACCCCCCCCCCCCCCCCCACCCCACCCCCACCACAACCCCACACCCCCCCACCCACCCACCCCCCACCACCCCCCACCACACACCCAACACCCACCACCCACAACCCCACCCCCACCCCCCCAACCCACCAACCCCAACCCCCACCACCCCAAACCCCCCCCCAACCACCAACACCCCCCCACCCCCCCACCACACACACACCCAACACACCACCCACCACCCCACCCCCACACCCCCACCAACCCACCACCCCCCCCACCCCCCCCCCCCCCCCACCCCACACCCCACCACCCCCCCCCACCACACCCCCACCCACCACACCCCACCCCCCCCACCCCACCACACAACCCCCCACCCACACCCCCCACCCCAACACCCCCACCCCCCCCACCCAACCACCCCCCCCACACCCACCACACCACCCCCCACCCCACCACCCCCCCCACACCCACCCCACCCCCCACCCCCACCCACAACCCCCCCACCCCCCCAACCCCACCCCCACCACCCACCCCCCCCCCACCCACCCCCCACCCCCAACCACCCAACCCCCAACACACCCACCCACCCCAACCACCCCACACCAACCCCCCCACACCCAACCCACACCCCACCCCCACACCCACCACCCCCCACACCACCCCCCCACCCCCACCCACCCACACCCCCCCAACCACCCACACCCACCCACCCACCACAAACAACCACCCACACCCACCAACAACACCCCCCCCACCCCCACACCCACCACCCCCCAACACACCACCCCCCACACCACCACAACCCAACACCCACACCCAAACACCACAACCCACAACCCCCAACACACAACCCACCCCACCACCCCCACCCCACCACCCACAACACCCACACCACCCCCAACACCCCACCCCCACAAACCCACCCAAACCCCCCACCCACCACACCCCCCCAAACCCCCACACCACCCCCCCCACCCACAACACACCCCACCCCACAAACCACCCAACCCCCACCCCACCAACAACCCACCCCACCACACACAAACCACCACAACACCCCACAACCCAACACCCCCAAAACACCACCCCCACCAACCACCACAACCCACCAACAAAACACCACAACCACACCACCCCCACACAAACACCAAACCCCACACACAACCACCAAACAACACCCCACCCAACCCACACCCACACAACCACAACACAAACCACCAACACCCACCACCCCACCACCACACACCACAACAAACACAACACCCACACCCCAACCCCATAAACAACCCCACCCAACCCCACACCAACCCCACAACACACCCACACAAACCCCCCCCTAACCCCACCCATCCCAATAACCCCAACCTTTCCAATCCTCAAAAACATACATCACACACAACACACAACAACAACTA
This sequence comes from Uloborus plumipes, assembly GCA_038373865.1. Taxonomy (NCBI): domain Eukaryota; kingdom Metazoa; phylum Arthropoda; class Arachnida; order Araneae; family Uloboridae; genus Uloborus; species Uloborus plumipes. The sequence continues at coordinate 415 of JAXGGA010011475.1, read as the reverse complement.
ATATCTACACCCAAACCCACCAAAACACCCATTACCAAACACACCCACCAAAAAAAACCCCCCCCCACCCACCACCACACACACAAAATACCCAAACAACCACCCAAAAAACATACACCATCCCCCCCACAAAAAAAATCTCCCCCCATATCACACCACCAAAAAAACCCCTACCCCCCCCCCAAACCCCCCCCCTCAATACACCCACCTACCCCCCCCCCACACTATTCATAAACCCCCACAAACACCACACCAATCATCACACTCATTTCCCCAATCCAAAAACCCCCAACCCCCAAAAATCTACTCACACCCCCACCCCCCAAACACCCCCCCCCCACACCCTCAATTCCCCAATACAAATAAACTCAACCCATATAACACAACAAAACTATAAAAAAATCACCTAAACCAT
>JAXGGA010011474.1:0-42303 GCA_038373865.1 Uloborus plumipes | reverse complement strand
ATCCAGTATCTATGAGAATCGGCCAACATCTATTTTTCATCCCCCTAAATGTTAGGGGTAGTCCACTCCTAAATTTTTTTTGTTCGCACATAACATCTGATCTACTGAACTAAAACAATATGTGTTATCGTAAATCCTTACTTCAATGAGCTACCCGATGGTCAAGTGGTTAGGCGCGTCAGGTAGAAGTTCCTGATGGAATGAGATCGAATCCAGGTCCGCAAGGGTTTTTTCGAACAGCTGCATGTTTTTTTTTTTTTTTTTTGAATGATTTTAATGATTGTAATGTCCTTATGCAGGTACATCCCCTCATGGGGATCTACCCCATATTTTTTTATAGTACAAAATGACAGTTTTGGTCGGATCTTTGTTGAAATTGGCAATGGGGTCCTTCGATGCTGTAGAATTTTCTTATGGACGTTTGTGCCATTTTTGGGGGCTTTGAATCGATTGTGGCAATAAATGGTTTTTGATTTGCGGCACTTATATTATTTTTTCAAAAATTATATACACTATCAATCATATTATGTTAATTTTTGTACCTTTATAAAATTCTGTATTTTATATCTTGCATTTACGTCAAATTCAAGGTAAAATTAAAAGTCAAAAATCTGAAGAAGATAAATATATGTTAAAAATTAAAGTAACTATTTTTGTGATTTTCATATTGGTTGTGACCAAAAAACATCATTACAAACAAATAAAATGTATCAAACACCATGAGTGTTGAGTTATTAGGCAAAATCTGCTGTATAAAGTTTTTTTTTCACTGCTAGAGGGGGGGGGGGGTATGAACGACCATTAAAGTGACACAAATTTTTAAAAAATAAAGGTGGGATCTCTAATTATCTTGCTTCGTAATTTGAACTGTGCAACGGTACGCGATTAGTCATTCAAAAATTAATGAAAAACGTGATCGAAGCCAGGGTTTTAACTGGCAAGTTCAGAGGTGAAAATATACTCATACCACGGATTCCTATTATACCTTCAGATGTGCCAATTTAATTCAAACGTATTCAGTTTCCGATTAGATTGGCATTTGCAATGACTATCAACAAATCCCAAGGTCAAACGATGTCTGTTTGTGGATTAGATTTGAGAACACCATGTTTTTCACACGGACAATTATACGTGGCATGCTCTCGAGTGGGTAAACCATCCAGTTTGTTTGTGTTAGCTAAAGATGGACTAACAAAAAATATTGTTCACGCTATAGCATTAAGAGATTGATATTGTTTAATAGTGTTACTGTCGTAATTGTTTAATTAATCTTAATATATAAAAATTACGTGTCCCTGTGTTTGTGGCCAATGGATTCCTCAGCTACTGAACCGATTTTAACCAAATTTTACACGCAGTTTCAGTTTGGTCCAACTTAAATGATAGGATAGTTTTTATCTCAATTTAAGACCGCAATATATTTTTAATTGCAAATTATGTATTTAGCTACCAGCTTTTCTGTGTTCTTGGCTAAGGCTTTTTTGACACCTGCATGGCTGAGCGACATAAAGTACACGTTCTGGCAGCTTCTGGAGCGCAGTAAACAGGTCATAATCTTTCTTATAATATATAAAAATTACGTGTCCCTGTGTTTGTGGCCAATGGACTCCTCAGCTACTGAACCGATTTTAACCAAATTTTGCACGCAGTTTCAGTTTGGTCCAACTTAAATGATAGGATAGTTTTTATCTCAATTTAGGACCGCAATATATTTTTTATTGCAAATTATCTATTTAGCTACCAGCTTTTCTGTATTCTTGACTAAAATTTTTTAAACATACCCGGTATGCCACCACATAATCTGCGGTTAAAAATTGGTTCACCCATAGTTCTTCTACGTAATTTAAATCCACTGAGATTATGCAATGGTACGCGTTTAGTTATCAAAAAAATCACTGGGAACATTATTGAGGCAATCATTTTGACTGGCAAGTTTAAAGATGAAGTAGTTCTGTTGCCACGTATCCCAATGACACCGTCAGAATCTTCAATACCCTTCAAAAGGCTACAGTTTCCCATTCGTTTAGCTTTCGCCATGTCCATTAATAAGTTCCAAGGACAAACAATGTCAGTTTGCGGTTTAGATTTAGAAAACCCATGTTTTTCCCATGGGCAACTATAGGTCGCTTGCTCCCGTGTGGGAAAAACGTCCAATCTATTTTTGTTTACAAGAGACAGATTAACAAATTATATTGTGCACCGATTAGTGTTGAGTTAAACTGAAATTTAAAATGCTTATAATTCAAAAAATAACAAATAATATTGGGGAATTATCTACCCTACCTACATTACTAAAAAAAAAAATGTTACAATAGCAATAAGCAAATTTTTAATTTACTCAATTGTTACATGCTTGAATATAATATTTCTAAGTACTAAAATGCTACATTTTTTGTTGATTTTTTGTTTCTAGCAAACTTAGGAAATTTTTGTTCGATTGTTTTCATATTTTGACCTTAAATTCGTATTTATATAAAGTTGATCTCTATAACGGTAATAAAGTTTTTCGTTTCTATTGAAACATTATAGTTTAACCCATACCTTAGCCACAGCAACGCGTGGCCGGGTCAGCTAGTATATATATATATATATATATATATATATATATATATATATATATATATATATATATATATATATATATATATATATATATATATTAGGGTGGAGTGGAAAAATAAAAGTATAAAATAAGTTTAGCCTGTGTGCGGAAAAGTTGCCCCTTATGAAGCTTATTTATTGTACAAAATTTTAGCAAAATAAAATAATATCTTTATCTGCCTATCTGGCCTTGAATTTTAAGTATTTTGCTTGAATTTTACCTGTCTGGCAAAAACGAAATGATAAAAATATAAGACCTCTAATTTGAAGTTACGAATGATTGGCACTAAACTTTATTATTTGAAATAAATAATCAGTTAATAAGTGTTAACCTTGGCAATTGTAGGATGATCTTTAAGTGTACAACTGTACATAGCGCTTGCCCACCGCGCGTGCTCTTCCTGGCAGACCAATGTTTACGTTCACTTGTTTTGCTACTTTCAATTGCGTTTTTTTTTCTTCGAGTTAGTTGAACTCCTATCGTTAGAACGTTATTTTTAGTTTATATTACGTGTAAGCCATTTTTTACCGTCCACGTGAGTACTTCTATGTAGTTATCACACGTTACTTAGGGCATCTCAAAGTGCCCAAAACTCAATCACAAGACTGAAGTCCATTGTTTGGAACTCCTGAAATCTTGAAACATAATATTCTACATACATATGCGGGTGTTATAAGACATTATTGATACATACGCCTATAATTTTTATAAACAAACTAGCTGACCCGGCCACGCGTTGCTGTGGCTAAGGTATGGGTTAAACTATAATGTTTCAATAGAAACGAAAAACTTTATTACCGTTATAGAGATCAACTTTATATAAATATGAATTTAAGGTCAAAATATGAAAACAATCGAACAAAAATTTCCTAAGTTTGCTAGAAACAAAAAATCAACAAAAAATGTAGCATTTTAGTACTTAGAAATATTATATTCAAGCATGTAACAATTGAGTAAATTAAAAATTTGCTTATTGCTATTGTAACATTTTTTTTTTTAGTAATGTAGGTAGGGTAGATAATTCCCCAATATTATTTGTTATTTTTTGAATTATAAGCATTTTAAATTTCAGTTTAACTCAACACTAATCGGTGCACAATATAATTTGTTAATCTGTCTCTTGTAAACAAAAATAGATTGGACGTTTTTCCCACACGGGAGCAAGCGACCTATAGTTGCCCATGGGAAAAACATGGGTTTTCTAAATCTAAACCGCAAACTGACATTGTTTGTCCTTGGAACTTATTAATGGACATGGCGAAAGCTAAACGAATGGGAAACTGTAGCCTTTTGAAGGGTATTGAAGATTCTGACGGTGTCATTGGGATACGTGGCAACAGAACTACTTCATCTTTAAACTTGCCAGTCAAAATGATTGCCTCAATAATGTTCCCAGTGATTTTTTTGATAACTAAACGCGTACCATTGCATAATCTCAGTGGATTTAAATTACGTAGAAGAGCTATGGGTGAACCAATTTTTAACCGCAGATTATGTGGTGGCATACCGGGTATGTTTAAAAAATTTTAGTCAAGAATACAGAAAAGCTGGTAGCTAAATAGATAATTTGCAATAAAAAATATATTGCGGTCCTAAATTGAGATAAAAACTATCCTATCATTTAAGTTGGACCAAACTGAAACTGCGTGTAAAATTTGGTTAAAATCGGTTCAGTAGCTGAGGAATCCATTGGCCACAAACACAGGGACACGTAATTTTTATATATTAAGATTAATTAAACAATTACGACAGTAACACTATTAAACAATATCAATCTCTTAATGCTATAGCGTGAACAATATTTTTTGTTAGTCCATCTTTAGCTAACACAAACAAACTGGATGGTTTACCCACTCGAGAGCATGCCACGTATAATTGTCCGTGTGAAAAACATGGTGTTCTCAAATCTAATCCACAAACAGACATCGTTTGACCTTGGGATTTGTTGATAGTCATTGCAAATGCCAATCTAATCGGAAACTGAATACGTTTGAATTAAATTGGCACATCTGAAGGTATAATAGGAATCCGTGGTATGAGTATATTTTCACCTCTGAACTTGCCAGTTAAAACCCTGGCTTCGATCACGTTTTTCATTAATTTTTGAATGACTAATCGCGTACCGTTGCACAGTTCAAATTACGAAGCAAGATAATTGGAGTTCCCACCTTTATTTTTTAAAAATTTGTGTCACTTTAATGGTCGTTCATACCCCCCCCCCCTCTAGCAGTGAAAAAAAAACTTTATACAGCAGATTTTGCCTAATAACTCAACACTCATGGTGTTTGATACATTTTATTTGTTTGTAATGATGTTTTTTGGTCACAACCAATATGAAAATCACAAAAATAGTTACTTTAATTTTTAACATATATTTATCTTCTTCAGATTTTTGACTTTTAATTTTACCTTGAATTTGACGTAAATGCAAGATATAAAATACAGAATTTTATAAAGGTACAAAAATTAACATAATATGATTGATAGTGTATATAATTTTTGAAAAAATAATATAAGTGCCGCAAATCAAAAACCATTTATTGCCACAATCGATTCAAAGCCCCCAAAAATGGCACAAACGTCCATAAGAAAATTCTACAGCATCGAAGGACCCCATTGCCAATTTCAACAAAGATCCGACCAAAACTGTCATTTTGTACTATAAAAAAATATGGGGTAGATCCCCATGAGGGGATGTACCTGCATAAGGACATTACAATCATTAAAATCATTCAAAAAAAAAAAAAAAAAAACATGCAGCTTTTCGAAAAAACCTTTGCGGACCTGGATTCGATCTCATTCCATCAGGAACTTCAACCTGACGCGCCTAACCACTTGACTATCGGGTAGCTCATTGAAGTAAGGATTTACGATAACACATATTGTTTTAGTTCAGTAGATCAGATGTTATGTGCGAACAAAAAAAATTTAGGAGTGGACTACCCCTAACATTTAGGGGGATGAAAAATAGATGTTGGCCGATTCTCATAGATACTGGATAAGCACAAAAAATTTCATCAAAATCGGTCAAGCCGTTTCGGAGGAGTATGGCAACGAAAACTGTGACACGAGAATTTTATATATTAGATTAAAAGGAACCTGCTTATATAGATGTGTGTTCCCGTGTAAGGAATGATCTTAATTGCTTATGGGGGGGGGGGGAGTTCACTTTCTTCTATATCGATCAACAAATACAATCTAAGGTAAGATAATACTATACGAAATATCGTTATGTTAAAAAGAATTTAAAACAAACAGGTGTACTTTTTTTTTTTTCAAAAAGGATGTGTCTTAGAAAATCAGTTGAGCAAAATCTTTTTGATATTTCATTATGAAAATGCAAGGATTTTGTTCTGTGTTCTTGCAAAATTAAAGTTCCTATAGCTGGAAGGGCATTTTTAACGGATCAAAGAACAGTAGGTAAAATGATAATTGGAAATGTTGATACAAAAGCAAGCAAAATGATTGAAAAGAGATTAAAACGGAACGACAGAGCAGCTGAAAGAGCTAAAAATACTCAATTGCAAGATATTGTGGAAACAACAGGTAGACTTTTTACTTCTAATACAGGACAGATTTTGAATTTTTCTAATTCTTCTCACGAAAATGAAGATACTGTTTCTGCCTATGAACTACTCAAAACGAAAAGTACAATTATAAGTCAAGATTCTCCATCAATTTCGCAAATGCGAACTAGACTTCCAAATGTAGCATTGGCTTGTGACAGAACCGGTGTGTCTGATAGGTCAGCTTCAATTCTCATAAATGCTGCTTTGAAAAATATAGGAATAATTATGAAAGAAGATTCTTCTAAAGTAGTCGATCGTAGTAAAATTAGAAAGGAAAGGAATAAAAACTGTCTTGATTTGAAAAGGAAAAATTAAGAACTCTCTTCATCAGAAGAATATGGATTGTACCTTGGCAGTCAAAAAGACAAGACTTTAATTCAAATTAAAGAAGGAAAAAGGAGAGCTAAAAGAACAATCACAGAAGAGCATATTGCTTTAGTTTTAGAGCCCGGATCTAAATATATTGACCATGTCATTCCCAAATCTAGTACTTTAAATGCCATAAAAATTAGCATATTAAGTTTTTTAGAGAAAAGTGCTGACATTTCTAAGGTACAAGCTATTAGGTGTGATGGAACAGTGGTCAATACAAGACAAATTCAGATCTCTGCTGGACGACCTTTACAATGGTTTATTTGCTTATTACATACTAATGAATTTTACCGATACGTCATCTAATGGAACATTTTGATGGAACAATTACAGCCCCTAAAGGGTTTTGTGGAAACATTGGAGGGAAACTAGAATCTTGTGAAGGTGTGACTGGCCTGTCGTTCACTTTTTGAAAGGATAGAAGTAACTTTGACCGAGATTGCCTTTAATGAACTTAGTACGGACCAGCGGTATCTCTACGAAATGTGAACTGGAATTTCAAATGGAAAAATTCCAGTCAACTTGCCATCAAATGCTCCAGAAAAAATGAGTCCTGCCAGATGGCTAACGAAAGCAAATAGAATTTTGTGGCCTTCGGAGAACTTGAGAATATTAACACAGTAGTTATTAGAGTAGGCATGCATGTGGTTTGATATTAAATCTAAATCATCATGTCCGTATGGTAGTCAACATTTTTACAGCATAATAAAAAAAATCTTGATTTCTACCTAAAGAGCTAAAGAATATAGTAGATAAAACACTGCGATGAAACGTTTATTTTGGGAATCCGGAGAAAATTATACTATCTATACTGTCTGATATCGAATACACGTGAGAAAGTTGGGCCTTCAAGTATTTTTAGAGTGTAGACGGATGGCTGAACTCGATGAAAATATTCCAGAAGTCAAGATTCTCATTGTACATTTCAACGTAGATAACTATATGGATTTAATTGACTGGAATTCAGTTAACCTTACCGAGCACCTGATTACGAAGTCTATTTCTTCTAATGAGGTGTACTATATGATGATCCTGGATCTTCCTGCGGATATTAATATTTTAAAATATCCGTGCCATTCACAAGCAGTAGAGATGCATGAAAATAGTTACTGATACATCAGCAGCTGTATGTAGCAATGACGCTCTGGACGGATTTATTAGATAAAGGATAGCATCGAGAATTTCATTGCCTAAATTTGAAACTAAAAGACAATATTGTGGAGTTCTGGAAGACAACTAACCTAAATATTTAAAGACAAATTATAGGAGTTGTAATGGAGCTTGTTATGCAGTCATCTTTACCTGACGAGATCTTGGTTTCTTTTCTCAAGGAAAACATGCGAAGAGCGGTATTAAACTTTCTTAAATAACGATTTTATAGAATTTTCTATGGTAAATAGGCAGATGAAGATAACTTCGTAGGAAGCTAAAACTTCAGAGATATGGTTACACCTATAAGTGGCAACTTTTCCGCATACAGGCTAATCAATTGCGATAAACTTTTTTTTTTCGAGCGTTTTCACTCCACCCTAATATATATATATATATATATATATATATATATATATATATATATATATATATATATATATATATATATATATATATATATATATATATATATATATATATATATATTGTTACAAATCTTGTAAATAGTTGTTGTTTTTCCTGCCTTGCATCATTTTCATTAGTTTTGGTTTTATCTGACGTCATGTTGCAAAAGTATCTGAAGATATCACCTTTATCACTAGTATACCGGCCCTGTAACACTTTGTAGTTTTTACACTTGCCCTAACTTTAATAAGCGTGAAGACATTTTCGCGTGGTTTTTTTCTTATCGCTAGAATTTGTGAATGGATTACGTAATGTTAGGAATGAAACAAAATATTCCAGGTTTTTCTCGAATATTGTGGACATTTCTTTCCGTGTATAAATAGCTGGCCTTGAACACAAGTCAGTCAGTTGTTTTCAGATTTGATTCTGGTGACTCGTTTTATTCGCTATTCGCTTGGGCGAATGTTTGTTTTGCTTTTGTAATTGCTTAATTACTGTTCACGTTAGATACGTGGTGCTGAATTACTGTTGAGAGTACAGTGTAGTGTTTTGCTGCCTAATTGCTGATGTTTAGCAATTGTTTTCTGCTCTTATTGTAAATAGTGTACATACTTGTAAATAAATTTATAGTTACTTCCTCAAGATTGGAATGCTCATTTGAAGAAAGTTGAAGGTGCTACGGACTCGTTACAATTTTGGCGCCCAACGTGGGGCATCTTCAAGGACTTTCTTGGAATTATTATTTGTGAACTTGGACTTTTCTTCCTGCGGACTTTTCGACTTCGGAATTTTATGGTAATTACTCGAGCAATGGATGAACAACTGAAACAACTCCTTGATGCGATCAACGCTGTTAAAAATGACATGGCTGCGAATCAAGAACAGTTTAAGAGTGATATGGCGACTCTGGCTACTAATCAAGAACAATTAAAAAAGGATCTAGCTGAAGAAATTAAATGCGATCTAACGTCAATGAAAAGTTTGGTGGAAAGTAAATTTACCAATATGGAAAATAAAGTGGAGGCTCTAGAAGAGAAAGTTGACAGCGTTGAAGATCGAATCACCACAGTAGAAAATCATGTGGAAAAGAAAATTAAAGAACTTGAATCGAAATTATCAGCATCCTCCAACAACTCAAGTGACTGTGTAGCTGCAGCTGGAACTTCTCGCCCGTCCATCAAACTGGCCACGTTTGACGGGAAGACCTCGTGGAATATTTACAAGAAGCAGTTCCTCATCGTTTCAGAAGCAAACTCCTGGGACTCTTCCACGAAAGCCTGTCACCTTGCAGCCTCGCTGAGAGGGGATGCAGCCGACATACTACAGACCTTCCCAGAGGACAAGCACCGCGACTTCGATGCCTTATCATCGGCCTTGGAGCTTCGCTTTGGCGAAGCATGCCAAAAAGAATTCAGCCAACTCCAGCTGAAATCCAGACTCCAGAGGGCTGGAGAGACTCTGCAAGTTTTTGCAGCAGACGTTGAGAGGCTTTCCCATCTCGCCTTCTCGGACTGTCCTTCGGGTGTTCGCGATAGCCTGGCCCTGAACTACTTCATAGATGGAGTGCGAAATCCAGAAATTCAGACGGCTCTCCGGATGGCGGACATTAAAGATCTTAAATCCGGTCTGGTCTACGCAATGAAGTTCGAGGCTGCACAGCAAACGTCCCGCAAGGATCGCCATTCAATCAGGGGCGTGGAAGTGAGTGCTCCGGATTCGAACTCAACTTGTCTCTTGGAAATTAAGCGACAAATCCAAGAGCTCTCGGGGACCCTGAAGAAGATTACGGCTCACAAGGACCAAAGTAAACAACCACTGAAGTGCTGGAAATGTGGCGGTGAGGGCCACGTACGAAGGAACTGCGAAGCCCGCCAAGAAACAAGAGGGAAGGGTACCTCTTCCTCTTCAGCTCAGGAAAACTAAGCTATGGCAATCTCGCGGGGCGGAGGTCGCCAAATTGGAATGAGCCCCATCCCAAAATTTTCCAGATTTCCTCAAGAAGTGGCGGCTGCAATGGACTCTTCATTTACGCATATGTGAATGGGTTTCCCTGCGAAATGATCGTGGACACAGGAGCCAACGTTACCATTATTAAGACTGATGTGGCTCGTCAATTTGGACTCAAGATCTTATGGACGCCGCCCTGCGTTACTCTCCAAACTGTGACAGGTGACAAAATTGAGATTGAAGGAAAAGTGAACTTAGAAATAATGTTCGGAAGCGCCACTTACCATCACACGGCATTCGTCGCTGACATTACAGATCCCTTCATTCTCGGACTGGACTTTTTGAGAAAATTTGATTTTTCTATCGACCTTAAAAATAATGAGCTGCACTCGATGAGGGAAGACATAGCAATTTTCAATGCTGAAAATAACTTAAAATCCGCTCATCAAATAATAGCCCAAACAGATTTATTGATTCCCTCTAGATCAGAAGTACTAATACCTGGCTCCATCAAAGAAAACAACAGCTTTAAATTCGGCCTAATTGAATATCCTAACCAGAATAATAGCCCAAAAGGAGTACTGGTGGCATCTACGCTTGTGGACCTTTCAAGGAATGCAGTTCCTGTGAGAGTCGCCAATGTAAGTGAAAGACCGAGGAATATTAAGAAAGGAGAAGTGTTGGCAACTTGTACTCCCGTAAACTGCATCATCAGAAGAATTGATTCCTCCGAGACTGTGTCTTCCGAATCCTTGACTTCGAAATTAATTGGGAGTGCAGCATTATCGAAGGATCAAAGATACGCTGCGGAAAAATTGGTGGACAACTTCAAGCAGGTGTTTTCATCTACATCCGAGGATGTTGGTCGCACGAATTTAACGCAGCATAGGATCGACACTGGAGATCATCCCCCTATCAAGCAGCATCCAAGACGACTACCGTTCGCCAAGAAGGAAGAGGTTGAGATCCTCGTAAAAGAGATGCAGGAGAATGACGTCATCGAACCCTCATCCAGTCCTTGGGCATCCCCTATCGTCTTGGTCCGAAAGAAAGACGGCTCCACCAGATTTTGTGTTGATTACCGACGCCTGAATGACATCACCAAGAAGGACAGTTACCCTCTTCCACGGATCGATGACACTCTGGACACCCTTTCCGGACACAAGTGGTTTTCGACCCTGGATTTGAAGAGCGGCTACTGGCAGGTGGAGATACACCCCGACGACCGAGAGAAGACGGCGTTTACAACCGGACAAGGCTTGTGGCAGTTTAAAGTGATGCCCTTCGGCCTCTGCAATGCACCAGCCACGTTCGAGCGTCTTATGGAATCAGTGTTACGAGGACTCTCTTATGAATCCTGTCTTGTCTACTTGGACGACATCATCATCATAGGACGCAGTTTTGAGGAACATTTGGCTAATCTTAGGAAGGTGCTGCAAAAGCTTAAGGAAGCCAACCTGAAGTTAAGCCCGTCCAAATGTAATTTGTTCCGCCGTGAGGTGAACTACCTTGGTCACATTATCTCTTCTGATGGTGTGAGAACAGATCCAGATAAGGTATCTGCAGTCAAGAATTGGAGCCGCCCCGAAAATGTCCATCAGCTGCGAAGTTTCCTGGGGCTCTGCACGTACTACAGGAAGTTTGTGAAGGGTTTTTCCAACATTGCACGACCTTTGCATAAGCTGACGGAGAGCAAACAAAAATTTGAATGGTCCAAAGAATGCGAGGATGCATTTCTACAGCTGAAGGAGGCTTTAACATCAACGCCTATTCTCTCTTATCCTCAGCCTGAAAAATCCTTCATACTTGACACTGATGCGAGCCACGAGAGCGTTGGAGCTGTTTTATCTCAAGAAATAGACGGTAACGAACATGTCATCGCCTACTGGAGCAAATGCTTATCCAAGTCGGAGCGAAATTATTGTGTCACGAGAAAGGAATTGCTCGCCATAGTTAAAGCTGTAGAACATTTCCATCATTACCTCTACGGCCGTAAATTCCTGCTCCGGACTGATCATGCCTCTTTAACTTGGCTGTTGAATTTCAAGAATCCAGAGGGCCAGGTAGCCAGGTGGATACAGCGGCTCCAGGAATATGACATCGAGATTAAGCACCGAAAAGGTTTGTCACACGGTAATGCTGACGCATTATCAAGAAGACCTTGTTCCGAGAACTGCCATTATTGCTCCCGAATAGAGAAACAGTACGGGACGACAATCCCTACTGCCTGTCAAGTTACTGCTACTTCATCATCTTCAGATCCTGATCCATGGAGTGACGACCAAGTAAGAAAAGATCAGCTTGAAGACCCAGACCTAAAGCCTATCATAGAGTTAATGGAAAAAGACAGTCGGCGACCTAGTTGGCAAGACATTTCTATCTACAGTCCTGCAACGAAAAGATACTGGGCTCTATGGAAATCTCTCCAGTTGCGAAATGGCGTCCTGTATCGGAAATGGGAATCTGACGATGGCAAAGCATTCAAATGGCAGTTACTCCTTCCCAGATCAAGAATTCCAGACGTTCTAAAGGAATTGCACAGTAGTCCGACTGGAGGACACTTTGGTATCTTGAAAACCCTCCACAAGGTTCGAGAGCGCTTCTTCTGGAGCAAGGCGAAGGATGACGTAGAGAAGTGGTGTCATTCTTGTGACGCCTGTGCTGCCCGTAAAGGACCGAAGAGAAGAAGCCGCGGGAAGCTACATCTTTACAACGTAGGAGCTCCTTACGAACGAATCGGGATCGACATTCTTGGTCCTCTACCGAAAACTACTGATGGGAACAAATACATCCTCGTTTCCATTGACTATTTCACCAAATGGCCCGAAGCATATTCCATTCCGGATCAAGAAGCTACCACTGTAGCAGAGACTCTAGTCCAGCATTGGATCTCGAGATATGGGACACCTTTGCAGATCCATTCTGACCAGGGAAGGAACTTCATCTCTGCTGTGTTTAAGGGCCTATGTAAAATCCTCAAAATTGAGAAAACTCGAACGACACCACTACACCCACAATCGGACGGCATGGTGGAGAGATTCAACAGGACAATCCTTAATAATCTCTCGCTTATGGTCTCCAAAAATCAACAGGATTGGGACAAGAAACTTCCTCTGTTCCTGCTGGCCTACCGCAGTGCTGTCCACGAGACCACCGGATATTCCCCATCACAGATGCTCTTCGGCCGAGAGCTTCGGCTACCTTGTGATCTCGTCTTCGGTCTCCCACCAGATGCGCCTTCATCGCCTGAGGAGTACGTCCAGGATCTCCGGGCCCGGTTGGAAGACGTTCATCACTTCGCACGGGAGCGAATCAACATCGCGACGGAGAAAATGAAGACCCGATACGACACAAGGTCCACTGGCCATGACTTTCAAGAAGGTGACAAGGTGTGGCTATGGAATCCCATCCGACGTAAAGGTCTATCACCCAAATTGCAGTCGCATTGGGATGGACCCTACACAGTCCTCCACCGGCTGAACGACGTCGTAGTGAGGATCCAGAAGTCATCACATTCAAAACCTAGGGTTGTACATTATGATCGGCTAGCCCCATACTATGGCCATAGTTCGTAAAATAAATCTAAAGCTACCATGGTAATTTGTTTGTAAATTTTGTAAATAACTTTTGCCTTTAATTGTTTGTAATATTACTTTATCAATGTTATTATTTCTTTCATGTTCTCATTGTTATTGTTTATCATGTTTATGATTGGTCATCATGTAATGTGTGTATCTGTAAGTTTTCCCTTGCTTCCTTTCTGGGGATTGTACTGCCCGGGACGTGCAGTCCTTGGGAAGGGGGCAGTGTTACAAATCTTGTAAATAGTTGTTGTTTTTCCTGCCTTGCATCATTTTCATTAGTTTTGGTTTTATCTGACGTCATGTTGCAAAAGTATCTGAAGATATCACCTTTATCACTAGTATACCGGCCCTGTAACACTTTGTAGTTTTTACACTTGCCCTAACTTTAATAAGCGTGAAGACATTTTCGCGTGGTTTTTTCCTTATCGCTAGAATTTGTGAATGGATTACGTAATGTTAGGAATGAAACAAAATATTCCAGGTTTTTCTCGAATATTGTGGACATTTCTTTCCGTGTATAAATAGCTGGCCTTGAACACAAGTTAGTCAGTTGTTTTCAGATTTGATTCTGGTGACTCGTTTTATTCGCTATTCGCTTGGGCGAATGTTTGTTTTGCTTTTGTAATTGCTTAATTACTGTTCACGTTAGATACGTGGTGCTGAATTACTGTTGAGAGTACAGTGTAGTGTTTGCTGCCTAATTGCTGATGTTTAGCAATTGTTTTCTGCTCTTATTGTAAATAGTGTACATACTTGTAAATAAATTTATAGTTACTTCCTCAAGATTGGAATGCTCATTTGAAGAAAGTTGAAGGTGCTACGGACTCGTTACAATATATATATATATATATATATATACATAAGGGTGTCCCAAAAAACCGAAAGTCGGAATTTTTTAACGCATACCCTCTTATTTTTTTTCCTTTTTCATCAAAACAATTGTAAAAATAGTTTCATGCAATTTGAACAACGGCAATCCGTGCCGACTTGCGTCTGAAAGTGCGAACTAGCCCTTTTTCACTAGGCCAAATCGAAAAAAAACTTTTTTCGGAAATTCAAAATTTCCTGTTAATAAAACGCTTTCCCTAGATCCCAACATGTCCCAAAAAATCATTTATCCAAATTAAAAAATATTTAGGTACCCCAAACGAGGCTTAAAATTCATAATTTTCTTCAAAAAATAGCTTTTTATCTATGCATTTTGTAAACAACAAAAGATAAATTTTAAGAAATTATCGAAATGAAAAATATGAAGCATAAAGTATATAATAAAAGCTAAATATTAGTTTTTTCTCTCATTTTATATTTATTTCTCCCTTAAATTACTCAAAATTAAGTTTTTTTCATGTTTTAAGTTAAATTTTTCCATTTTAAATACTACATTTTTTAAAATTATTCATCTGAAAGTATGCTCTTTAGTGATTTTGGAACTTGATATTTTCTTTAAATGTATCTGCAGTTTAAAATAAATAAATAGTTAAAATGAATAAATTGAAAAAAAAACCTATGACAACGATTTATTTACAACATATATTTACTACAATATTACAGTACAATAAACATTACTAAACATACTATCGTTTTAATGTTTGTTTATTGCAGTCAGAGTATATACAGGGTGTCCACTCCGATCGTGGACCAATAGCAAATTTCTAAACCGTTAGAGATAAGCATATAGTTTATTTGGGAAAAAATCTCCAAATTATGAAAGGAATTTTGGGTCTATTCAATGTTTTTCAAAAAATCAAATTTTGAAAGAGTTACAAAATTTAAATTTTTATACAGCCCCCCAGTCCTATCAATCATATTTAGTAAAACATGCTTGACACTGTAACGTTTAAAACAAAAAAAAAATCACTGTTCTACCACAATAATTGACCGAGTTATGACGTTTTGAAAAATCAAGATTTTGCATTAATTCATGACGTCATCGAGAGATCGCTTAAGGGACCGTATGCAAAATCCTTCAAAATCTTGATTTTTCAAAACGTCATAACTCGGTCAATTTTTGTCGTAGAACAGTGATTTTTTTTTAGTTTTAAACGTTACAGTGTCAAGAATGTTTTACTAAATATGATTGATAGGACTGGGGGGCTGTATAAAAATTTAAATTTCGTAACTCTTTCAAAATTTGATTTTTTGAAAAACATTGAATAGACCCAAAATTCCTTTCATAATTTGGAGATTTTTTCCCAAATAAACTATATGCTTATCTCTAACGGTTTAGAAATTAGCTATTGGTCCACGATTGGAGTGGACACCCTGTATTTCGGTGTTCTTGGACGCAACATGACAAAATTGTTGTTGCTCCTCATCAATTGTTAGCAAACCATGACAGTCCTGCATCATTTTTACAGCTTTTTCAGCTGTATCATTTACTAGTCTAAACACTGAGACCATCCTTTTTCCTTCAAAGAATTAAGTGTTATTCACGCATATAGAAGGACTCTCATTGAGAAAACTATCATCAATTTTGAGCCTAGTAAGCAAAGGCTATCTTTTAAACGATATGAACTTATCAATTGTTTTCTCTGCAAAATAATAAAATAACAGGTAACAAATGCGCGATATGAGGAAGTAACTAATTGTTTAATTAGTTTTTAACCTCCATTTTTTTCGACTCGGCTCAGTACACAAGTACTAGTTTACACTTTCAAGCACAAGTCGGCATAATTCGTAATTTTTGAAATTACAATAAACATTTTCGACAATCATATTGATATTAAACAAACGTTTATTCAAATTTTTTAAAGAAATTATGTTCCCAGCACAAGGCATAAAATTTATATATTTCTCTAAATATTAGATTTTTTCTATTTATTTATTGCATCATTTGTGAATTTTAAATTGCAGATACACCTAAAGAAAATATCAAGTCCCAAAATCACTGAAGAACAAACTTTCAAACAGCATTTGCATATGAGTGATAAAAAAATGTAGTAGGGGAGTGTCTGGCAAAGTGAAATAGCCGGGCAAAGTGAAATGGTGAAATATTGTCCCAGCTTGCAGTGTAACTTATCAAGCAATATTTTAACTAAGTTCTAGACAGATAGTTAATTCCTGTCAAAAAATAAGTAGCTCCAAAGATCAACGAAAAAATTATATAAGCCATTTTAAAAATTTGATACCTTTATTGTAATATTCGTGGTTTTTCAAAAACATTTCTTGTTATTAAAAGGATAAGATTTTTGTAATTATCATCCAAACTATTAATTGAGAACTACTGATATCCAGTGCAGTCCTTATTTAGTAAAAATTAGGCATTTTTTTATTTTTAATGTTCAATGTAATTTCTCAAGTGCACGCGGGGCAAAGTGGATAGGGCAAAGTGAAATAGTTAATTTCGTATACTAATTCATTCATTTATTAAATCACTCACGTATTTCTTCATTTATTAATTTATTTACATTATTTTACTTAATTATTTACTCATTCATTAACTCATTTTCTTATTCGTTCTCTATTTTATTAACTCATTTTTTTTCTCACACATTAATTTATTTATTCATTTACTTGCTCATTCGTTTCTTTTTCGTTAATATTTTTTTCTTCGTTTATTGACGCATTCATTTGATGAAAATTACTGTTAATCATCGAATTGAAAAATTTTCATAATAAAAATACCATATTTTTCACTTTGCCCCATGTTTTTTTTTGAAGTGAAAATTTTTCACATTTTTTTAAAGTTCAAAATAACTGCCAAAGATAAAAAATAATATTTCAACGAAAGTATTATCAAAAAAAAAAAAAAAACATTATTCCTTCTTTATGTACAAAAATTTTTAGAACAAAATTCCCATTTGTTCCTTTCGAAGTAGGCAAGTAAACTTAACTATTTCACTTTGCCCCACATGAAAAATGATCAAATAAGCTTTGTGCTGAAATATAATTAAAATTAAAAACCAACGTAGATAAAGCACAAATTAGGTAGAAAGTACAGTTTGTACTGCGTACATGCTGTACTTTCTACCCAATTTGTGCTTTATTTACGTTGGTTATTAACTACATTTGTAAAAAAATGTGGTATTTAAAGTGGAAAAGTTTAACTTAAAACTTGAAAAAACCCTAATTTTGAATAATTTAAGGGAGAAATAAATTTATTTTTAAATACAATGAGAAGCGAATGTTTTCTAACATGGATGAAACAAACTTCATTGTCGTACCTAATCTAAAAGCTCGTTATTCCTCTGGCAGGGCGAAAATTTTCTTTTGTCAATTTGTTTACGGGCCCTGCGCATTTAAAACTCGAATATCTCCGCGAATTTTGATCGCACAAATGTAATTTTTTTGTGTGTTAGTATTATTTTTAAATGGAGATTCTTTCCCTAAATATAAGTTTGGGGACCCGGAGTCCCTATAAAAAGTTAGATTTCGTATTTTTTGACTAAATTATTTTTTCGCTTCAAACTTTCAAGATTTTGAATCTCTACCTCATTTCGAGCAAATGTGCATTTGGAAGTATGCATCTAGGACGAACGGTTGAGGAATTAGAGGTCATGAAGGTTGACTTGGAACACCCTGTATATATATATATATATATATATATACTAGGGCGGATCGAAAAAATCGAAATTTCCCTAATCGTTTAACGGTAGTGCGGAAAAGTTGTGTAGTGCCATAACTAAGATGGGTGGGAAATCTTAAAGTTTTTGGTCAATATCTTCATCCGTCTCAAAGAACCTAAAGTTCCGAAAATTGGACAAAAAATGACTAAATTACAAAAAATAATAAATAATACGAGATACAGTTTATAAGTTAGGGGTAAAGCTTAAAAGTTGCTCAATGGAAACAACTTGAATCATGCAAAAAATTAGAATTATAGGTTAATATATTCTGCCGCCTTATCGGCATCAAATTTTGGGAATTTTGACGCATTTTGGAGCTTTTCTGTATACCTGTTTACTGCTTGCATAATGCAGAATGCAAATTTTAAAATTAATTGAAATCACACTTACCTCATTTTATAAGATAATAAACTTCATTTTACCACTCAAAAGTACAAATTTCAAATTATTATTGATTAAAATAATTTTTTGTCTCAATGTTGGCATGAGTTTTCTGGATTCCAGTGTTGTTCTAATAAATCGATCTCTGTTCTGATACCCGACTGTTTTCCTTGAGGCCTCAGTGACTAATTTTACAATTCTCTCAACGGCTTGCGTGTGGGATGGAAACTTTAAAAAACCCCAGTTGTCCATTGACTTACTGTCTTGTATCATCTTCGGAAGATCTCGAGAATTTATGTCTCTGAGAACTAGAGGCGATGTCACATTACACGCTCGCCAGTCAATGAGATCTATATAGTCGGTAGCTCCAAAGGTAACAGCAGGAATACAGAATTGTCGAACACTTTCCCTCTGAGCTAATTTTTCTTGCCTTTATAATTCGCCGAGCTGCAAGAGCTCTAATTTGGACTCTCTCATCTGTTAACATGGCTATAAGAAGATTTTCTGCAGCCGCAAAGTAAGCATTGCGAGAAATAACTGGATCGATTACGTCCCGATACTTCGTAGGCAAGTACCGAGAGGAGCTGATAAAATGTCACAGGTGTCTAGCTCCGTCTTTTATAAAATGGTAAATTTTAATTCAGAGCCATGATGGTGAGCATACTCTTAGATTGAACACAACCAAAGTTAGCAGCTCATTTGATGGGTCTGATGTAGATGTATATAATCTCAGAATTCTATTGGCAGTTGTTAGCCATTGGGCCAAGTTTAACGTTCCCGGTTCCCGATTAGCTAGAACTGAAGAACAAACGCCAGAACTAATGGCTGTGCAAATGTCTAAGAGGTATTTCTGGTCTGAACTGAGATTGGTGGGATCAATGCTTGGCAACTCACATTCAACACTATTAAAAGCAACTATTGGAAGCTTTTCACAATCTTTGAGGTTTCGTTCAATGTCTCCAGTGTAAGATGTAGGTCCAGTTTACTTGCCGTCTATGAACTCAAATAGATGTCGGAGTGGCAACTCATTAAAATGAAGCAAGCAGATAATCCATTGGACTGGCTTTCGAAGCTTCAATTCAACCCGGCGAATTACACCATTAAATACGCCTGTGTTCACTACAGTACCTTCACATCCAAGAACAACAAGGTTGCTAAAATCATTCAATAACGCAGTTGTTGCATATTCGAAAATGCTACTGTTTTAAACGCATTTGAGCTCGCCTTGTGGACGCGTGTTTGGTGTCCATCTTGTCTTCCTCTTCCTCCGTCTCCACCTCCATCTCATCTTTTGCTTCATTTTCACTTGCATTCTTTACCAAGTAACTTGAAGGAGAAGAAGATGCTTGTTTATCAGATCTAATAGTATTCTTTCGCATTTGGTGTTTCTGGAACATCAATACGTTCAATGTACATTTTTTTTTTCAGTTCTTTGGTCATTAAGAAACGCCTGCTCTGTTGCACGAACTTTCTTTTCTTTCGGACAGATACAGGGCCCTGCTCCACATTGACGTAAAGCAAAAAAATAAAGCAGAAACGTAAAATGAATTAAATAGTGTTCCAATGGAAAGTACCCGGATTTTCGGTTTCGGTCGCGTTTTCCGCTGATGTGGAGCAGGGCCCACACTCTTTAAAAGTTGCGCATTTGCAGGCAGATATGCCGAATAGTTTTTTTGCTTCTATTTTAAAGCTCTCAACATTTTTCAGAACAGTCTCGCGTTTCGTAACACGCTTTATGTTTTTCATTATTGATAGATTTTTTCATGGTATGCGTGTATCATATCAGAAACACGTTTATGTGAGACTAGGAATAGATGCATCGACGCAATAATCAAAGTAGAAGGACCGATTCTTTAAGAACGACTGCAGTTGAAGCAAGTTCAAAAACCGTACAGGAATTGAAAAAGCACATTTGAACCAGTCAAAACCGCTTCAAATTCGTATATGTTTTTAGCTCAGGTTTACTGCGCTTAGGCAGGTAACATTGATCACGTGATTAACGGGACACTTCTATTTGTTTCATACGAAGAAAATATGGATGTTCACATTTTTTGGCAGAACGCCAAAATTAGTTTGCTCTCATAGTGAAATATGCCAGCAGTAAACAATTTTTCAGAAAAGCTCCAAAATGCGTCAAAATTTCCAAAGTTTGATGCCGATGAGGCGGCAGAAGATATTAACCTATAATTTTAATTTTTTTATGCTTCAGGTTGTTTCCATTGAGCAACTTTTAAGCTTTACCCCTAACTTATAAACTGTATCTCGTATTATTTATTATTTTTTGTAATTTAGTCATTTTTTGTCCAATTTTCGGAACTTTAGATCCTTTGAGGCGGATGAAGATATTGACCAAAAACTTTAAGATTTCTCACCCATCTTAGTTATGACAGTACACAACTTTTCCGCACTACCGCTAAACGATTCGGGAAATTTCGATTTTTTTCGATCCGCCCTATTATATATATATGTATATATATGTATATTAGGGTGATTCAAAAAAATTTTTTTTTGAATTTCTCTGGTCTTACCCCGCAGTTTTTTTACACTATTCATGAATGTGATGTATGTGAAATTTTAGCTCAATTGAATAATATTTAGAGGTCGCTCAACGCGATCGAATTCTGTTGAAAATTAGCAATTTCGAGAGTTGGAGTATATAGCTTCATTACCCGAAATAATATTATTCTTCATATAAAATGGAACAACTCAAAACGTTAGTTTACTCTGCTAAGTAATTAGTCAATAAAATAATAGCTCAAAGTGAGTTGTAACGATTAGCCCCCTCCCCCCCCCCCCGCTCCAAAGCTGCATTATCTCTTACCTGAGTTTGGGTAGAAAATGCAGTTGCAAGCTCGGGCTGTGGTTTCTGTTTTCTTTTCGGCTGTTTGAGGTGTATGAGTTTATTAGGCTAAAACACCTAGCATCCACTCTAGACAGGGCCCAGTATAAGTGACAGAAAGCCACTTTGATAGTAGCTGCTACAGTACAAAGTATGGGTCAAAATGGGGAGGATTTGACAACGTTTATAAAACGGTAAATGCAAACTATTCGCTCTGAATTGGCCGTTAACTTACAAAAGTGGTTTAAATCTAGGACTTCCTTTGATAGTTCTCTGGAACGAAACACTTATGTATATTGGGAAAATGAAGGATGATTGGCGGGTTTCATACCAGTATTAGTATCAGGACCACAAGCATTGATGATTTACTTCTGGGTTCTAGTAAGTTAGTCAGGCATTGGAATTGCTACGGAAAATGCTGCTATACGATAACCAGTTAGATAAATGGGAACTTACTGAGCTCGTACGTGGTATGTGTTTCAATACGACATGCATTGCCGCTACTAAAGTTGGAGCATGTTTGAACTTGGGAAAAAAAACTAGGGACGCAACTTTTATATTGTGCTTTCCGCCATTATATTTTAGACATTGTGTTTTCTGTGGTATTACAACCGAAATCTATTCTACTCTTGGTCTCTCGGTATTTTAAACCAAGAAATATTTAGAATTGGGGTATTTGCGTGCAATGTCAGATGCGATGTTCACGCAATTGCGTGGAACCATCCACTGCCATTGGATCTACAATACTGCTTTTGAAGCGGTTTTAGCAATCATAGTCCAGAATAAAACATTCTAATTTTAGACCTGGAGTGAGGAATGATGAGGTTGAGTTCGTAGCACATTCAGAGCAACGTGCAACTAGTAATGGAAGTTGGCAAAGTTAACTTCTGATGACCCATGTAAAAGAAGTGTCCAAGGAAGATACTAGAGCTTAGTGCGATTTTCTTGAGCAGAGCACCTTCTCTTGGTGTATGTTTTCGTGTCCCAGGAGTGATTCCTCGTGTTATATCTGTGTAAAAGATTCTTTATGGCTTCAAGTTATGAATATTTCTCAACCAGTTAAAACTTGCAGCTGGACAAACAAAAGGTATTCGTAACATATGAATGTGATTTCTTTCACATTCTTATCGTTAATGGGAAAGAATATCTAAGAGCTGGGTTCCCAGCAACCCTTTTTGTGCAAGCACTAAGAAATGATTTGGAATATTTTTAGCGTCCTTATTCATGTAAAGAAGAAACTCAAAATATATCAGCTGTTTGATCCTGAGCATTCAAATCTTTAAGATAGCTACCAACAAGGCTTTATACTACCGAAGAAACTGAGGATTGTAAACAACAATATGGAGCGTGGCGTGGCCCTTATTGAAGCATTTGTTAAGACTATCACTAACGACGAAAAACAAAGACAGTGTCTTCTTCAAGTGGTACAGGAACACAGAAAAGGTTTCAAAGTTGCAAAACAGTAACCTTAAACAGTATTGCAAGAATTAATGAGCGAATTACTATATATTTAATGTATTTAAATTTGTTTTTTATATTTTTTCCGTATTTGATTAGTTTTCATACTTTTCTGCATTTCATTGGTTTTTCAGATATATAGTTCATTTTGTGATTGCACGCTTTTTTTCTTCGGAGATGTAAAAAAGCAATAAAGTAACTTTATTATTATTATTATTTACGTTCGCATTTGTGCCACTATCACAAATTTGGAATACTCCTAAATGTAAATATAGTTTACTAAAATTTTGGGCGAATAATTCAGTATATATAAAGGGCCTAAATAAGACAGTAAGACGAATAAAAATACAAAGGCTACTTTTTTCTATAGATATCATTTACGATCACGTTTTTGTCAATATCACGAAATTTCAAGGCGTTTGAGCGACCTCTAAATATTAATATATTTTGCCAAAATTTTGCACAAATAATCATTGTATATAGTGGCACAAAATAGGAGGGTAAGATGCACAAAAATACAAAGGCTACTTTTTTCTATAGATATCATTTACGATCACGTTTTTGTCAATATCACGAAATTTCAAGGCGTTTGAGCGACCTCTAAATATTAATATATTTTGCCAAAATTTTGCACAAATAATCAGTGTATATAGTGGCACAAAATAAGAGGGTAAGACGCACAAAAATACAAAGGCTACTTTTTTTCTGTAGATATGATTTACGATCACGTTTTTGTCAATATCACGAAATTTCAAGGCGTTTGAGCGACCTCTAAATATTAATATATTTTGCCAAAATTTTGCACAAATAATCAGTGTATATAGTGGCATAAAATAAGAGGGTAAGACGCACAAAAATACAAAGTTTATTTTTTTCCATACATTTCTGAATCACCCTAATGTATATATATAAAAATCAAAATAAAAATAGAAACAAAATCTGCGAAAACAATGTGTTAGAAATGAATATCATTTGTTTTAATCGATTATAATAGCTGCTCAAAATGTTTTCCTTATACTAAAATACATAGTTGAATGCGTGATAAGAATTCTGACTATACGTTTTGAAGCATTACTGGAGTAACACATTTCGCTGCGCATAAAATGCGGTTCTGCAAATTGATTTTGCTCAATGAATCTACCTCGTGGACTTAACTTTTTAAAAAACCCCAGAGGAAAAAATCAAGAGGACTAAGATCTGGGGATCGAGGGGGCCATTCCAAAAGACCTCCATATCCAATGATATTAGTATTAAACATACTTCTTAGAAGTGCTCTGGAAGTTGCTGGTTTATGTGCCGGTGCCTCGTCATGCTGAAACCAAATTTTACTATTTTTACGAATTTCGCGTGTATATGGCCCCCAAAATCACTTAAAATAACGCTAGTGTAAGGTGGTATAAGTCATAAAGTTTCATGTTCCATTTCTCCATGGGTTTTGATCGCACAAATGTCATTTTTTTGTGTTAGTATTATTTTTCAATGGAGATTCTTTCCCTAAATATAAGTTTGGGGGCTCGGAGCCCCTATAAAAAGTTATATTTTTTTATTTCTAAACCAATTATTTTTTCGCTCCAAACTTTCCATATCTTAACTCTCCTCCTCATTTCGAGCAATTTTGCAAATAGAAGTATGCATCTAGGACGAACGGTTGAGGAAATAGAGGTCATGAAGGTTAACTTGGAACACCCTGTATAATATTTACACTGTGAGTGTATTCTATCAGTATATTCTCAGCAAACTCTGAAAAATGTTATAATGTTTTCAATGTTTTCAAGAGAAACCATCCTTCCTATATACTTATGCGTAGTTTTAAAAAAAGAAACATTGTGTATGATGTTTTAATACGTAATACAAAAAAGAAAAAAGCGTTAATTTAGTATTTAAATCAAACCAGCCAATACTTTGAGAGACTGAAGTCTTAGAAACTCGATAAATCTTGGTTCAATGGTAGCAAGGGATTGTGACCTAAGTGAAAGAGTTAAAATAAATTCCATTTTTTCCAAGAGGAAGAAATTAGAAATCTGCAGATTTTGTGCAGAAATTGAAAGTACATCTTAAGAAAACTTCTGTTCTTTGAATGCTCGCCACCTTGGTTGGTTCCGTACCCGCTCTGACAGATCGAGCGATAAATGCTTGCCTGCATGTTATTTCTCTTCATACAGAAATTTATAGCATACCTTATGATCGCTTTTGGGAGGACATCCGTGACTCTGAGGTCAAAACTTCGCTTTGAATGTCTGAGGTCGTAGGTTCGATTACCACCGGGTGCGGTGGGTGTTAATTCCTCTCTTTGTGCTGTAAATCTTTCTTGTGCTATCTTATATGTTAATAAAGAGGTCCAACCTCTCGAAGCAATGGCAACCCAACTCTTCATGGTAATTTAATAGCTATGGCAAGACACAACGGCATCACTTTTTTGTGTAGCTCCAGCTATTGATCTAAATCATAGATGTAATACGGACTGTACTGCCGTGGGCAGGTAAAGGGCAGTAACTGCAAATTTCTCGATTTTCATTTTTTTGGATTTTTGAAATCTATGTTACATTAGTTTTATGGTACAAACATCTTTTTTTGGTTTCCGATGAAAAAAACTTTTTTAACCAATGATAATTAGCAGTAACTGCATTTTTCGTTACTTTGGGCAGGTAAATGGCAATATCTGTATGTCTGCAGGATGGACATAATATGAATCGCCGTGCAAAACTTGCATCAAGCCGCAAAACCGTTTTCCTTTGTACCTAAACTGAGCGAAAGTAGGGGTGCCCTAATGGGAGGTCACGGGAGGTCATTGGTTGCACTTGAATGTTCCCAAGGGGATGTTTTATTCCTTTTTGAGGTGAATCAGTGTTAATATCAATGCAGACTTAAGTGATACAAATTAGCGTTACCACTTGGCGATATGTCGGCAAGCTTTTGGTCGCCAAGTGCTTGTCGCCAACTTGGTGAAATATCGCCAAATTGGCGACAAATTTGGCGAAAAAAATTATTTTATGAATTTGGGTTCAATTTAGCGCTATTGGCGGTATTTTGCGAAAAATCCACTGAATGATGCTAAAATCGGCGATATTTAGAAAATGAATCGTTGTAAATCATTTTTTGCATTGTTTCGTGGCACATTAGGGGCGTAAATGTTTGAATTGTTATCTTGCTCATTCTAAGCACTATTTTAGCACTTAAGGCATCTACTAAGAAATTTACACTTAAAAGGAAGTATTGTGGGGTCCATACCAGATTTTTTTCTTTCAAATAAAGTTTCTCTCCACTAGCAGACAATATTTTTCGCGATTTCAAAAATACACAAGCCAAACTTGGCAGACGTCAAGCAAAACTGCAGCAATGAAATGATTTTATTTACATTGTTTTGTTTTCTTTTAATTACAGTTGCTTTCATACTAACAGACGATAGTTTTTGCAGTTTAATCCCTAGCTGTTGCATTTTATTTACTATTATGAAAAAAATCGTCAGCACAACAAGCATTTCAAGAGCTCTTTTTCTCAAAGTGATTTCTTGTTTTGATGCAAAGTACAAAGCATTAACTGATTTGTAGTAATGTTGAAACATCTGGTGTGAACGCCACACTACTTCCTTTTACGTTTAAATTCCATAATAAATGCCTCAAGTGTTAAAATAGTGCATTAGAGTGAGCAAGATGACAATTCAAACATTTACACCCCCAGTTTGTCACGAATCAATGCAAAATAATATTTTACAATGCTTTATTTTCTAAATATCGCCGATTTTAACATGATTCAGTGAATTTTTCGCAAAATGTGCCCAATAGTGCCAAACTGCATCCAAATTTAAAAAAAAAAATCATTTTTTCGCCACATTTGTCGCCAACTTGGCGACAAACACTTGGCGACCAAAAGCTTGGCGATATATCGCCAAGTGGTTGCACCAAATCATATCACTCAATCTGCATTGAAATTAACATTGATTTACCCCACAAAGGGGTAAAAGAACCCCTTGGGAGCATTCGAATGCAACCAGAGGAGGTGCACAACTAGACCACCCTCAGAGCCTACATCCCAAACTAGAAGCTTCTACAGCATATAGTTTTTGAGTTATGCGACATACATACATAAGCACAAAAATACAATCATACATACATACGCACATACATACGTACATACAGACGTCACGAAAAAACTCGTCGTAATTAACTGGGGTATGGTTGAAAAGGATATTTCGGCTGTTTATATGTTAGTAGGTACATATGCACGTGCTGATAGATCGAAAAAACTATTCAACATTCATTCGTGGGTGAGCAAAATCAAAATTTCGACCCAATTTTGAGTGAAATTTTCTTTGTGATCACAATACTTCGTTTACTAAGTAAAAGGAAGTAAAAATGGCTGAAGAATCATGAAGTTTTGCTTCATATTTTGCATAATACAATACAGTTTCATTATATTTTTTAATTATATTTCGCGTTCGTTTATATTAAATCTATATCAAGAGGATACACGGTATTTATGTATATTTTTAAATCAAACATATCATTCACAATGCAATAATATATTTCGTAATAACATATCTACTCCGCATGTTGTCGAATATGTAAATACTGGACATTTAGTAGCATACTGTGCAGTTACTGCCGACTGCCAGTCGATTCCGCATTACAATTAGAGTGAAAAGGGCAGGTAAACGGCAGTATCTGCTTTACCTCTCTCTGCGCTTGCAAAATCAAAATTCAATCGATTACCCAAAAAATATATCGGAATAAACATATAGAATCGCCGATGTTCGAAGTTCTATGTTTTATTTATCTTTGTAGGAAATCAAAAACGCGTTTCTTCAAATATCTCGAAAACTCATTTTTGCAGATACTGCCGTTTACCTACCTACGGCAGTATGACTCCACTGCAACTTTTCTTGACTATAGAGAACTAAGCTGAGACCAAGCAAAGGAAATAGTTCCTTGCGCGGTGTCCGAATTTCGGGTGAAATTAGATCTGTCCCTTTAGAAATCGGATTAGAGTGTTTTATCTACGCATATGTAGCTTTTTTTTCTCCTAACATTCGTAACTTCTTAATATTTTCAATTTTACGAACGGAGTAGCACGGAAGCGAAATCCATTTGAATCGAACGCGCCAGCCAATAAGAGTTCACGCACAGTTGGCGATCTCCTCTAATTCGCCAAGAAGGTTTCTGTTAACTCCGTTTTTCTTCCGCGCGTAGTGATTTTAGTGTCAACTTAAGTTGCTGTCAAGTATAACACGTGGGTTAGCGCAAACGCGAGAACAGCTTATACCGCACAAAGAGAGAGGAGTGTAGTGGAGAAATTGTATCCTAGTAAGCTACGCTTGTGCCCGTCTACTTCAAATTCGCGCGTTCATGGCGGCCAGTGGCTTCCGCTACGGAGTTGTGTATGTAGTTATACTAAATAAATGGTCTAAATTGAAAGCAGTGCTTCAACAACTCATTGACAACATCATATTCAGCATGAGTCGACAATGTAAAACCTGCATAATAGTCAGAGGAGTTCATATCCTCTACTAAAGACTTTATGTTCTTGTTGAATACTTACGAACGTCATGCTTCGACTTTTAGTCGCATTGTGCTCTATGCTACGTTTTCCATAAAGCTTTCTTACACACTTTTGATTTCTTTTGGGGGGGGGGATGACTACATTACACATTATTTTGGGAAAGATCGGGAACGCAGCTCCATTACGACCCCCGCCATTTGGTGTACGTGCACAAAAAGAACCAGAACACTCATTTCCGAATTGTCTCCAGATTGACAAAGGAAGAAATGAAAAATAATACCATTTGGATTGATGATAGAAATGCAGTAATTGGCCGCAAAATATACCTTTATTTTCATACTTTGTGGTTGCGTGAATGGGTTGTCGAAAACGTGTTCGGACGGCTCAGTAAGTTTTTCATAAGAACCATATGTTCCGATTCCCAATTGAGCTCCTTTTTGAGATACTATCTTAGCTCGATTGAAGGGATACATCCGAAGTTTCTAGATGGATAAATGGCAATTATCAAAAATGTTCAATCTTCATCTTATAATAGTGTCGCATATGCATATATC
This sequence comes from Uloborus plumipes, assembly GCA_038373865.1. Taxonomy (NCBI): domain Eukaryota; kingdom Metazoa; phylum Arthropoda; class Arachnida; order Araneae; family Uloboridae; genus Uloborus; species Uloborus plumipes. The sequence goes on along the minus strand of JAXGGA010011474.1, from coordinate 13,379 downwards.
TCATACGTACATTTAGGATGCTTGGGTTTATTAATAGATCTATTTCAAACAAATCTAAGAAGGTTCTTCTGCCTCTATATAGAAGTTTGGTGAGACCTCATTTGGAGTACGCAGTTCAGTTTTGGTCTCCTTATCTGAAGAAAGACATTAATTTATTGGAAAGGGTACAAAGAAGAGCTACAAGGTTAGTAAATGGGTTTTCTAATTTAGACTATGATTCCAGACTTAGAATGCTTAATATGTATAGTCTTGAGCGAAGGAGAGCCAGAGGGGACATGATTCAGTTGTTTAAATTTATTAAAATGAATGATGTTACGGGGTTAGATTTTCGCACGGAAAGCAGGACAAGGGGTCATTGTTTTAAGCTGTTTAAATCTCAGGCTAATCTTGAAATTCGAAAAAATTACTATTTTAGCAGGGTGGTGGGAACTTGGAACAGCTTACCGGAAGAGGCGGTAAAGAGCAATGGAGTAGATGGCTTTAAGAGGGCCATTGATCTTCATTGGGGTCTTTAAAATTGACTAGGACCAGCCAAGTTGGGCCCAGAGCCTGCTGCTGGTCGCCACATTTGTATTTGTATTTGTATTTGTATTTGTATGGTTTCATGATGTCACAGACTATGAATGGAGTTACTACGAGCATGGAAAATTCAGCCACACCAAATAGGGAGAACTTGATAAGCACAGCATGACATTCTTTTCCACTAGCACATTTCTAGAAAAAAAAAGAAGCCACAAAAATCGGTAGAGGGGGGCAGAAGCTACACTGAATTTTTCCCATGTTCCACGTCTAAGAGTGGAACGGTGTTGCAAATTCACGATTCAAAAATGTTTCTCGGGTGCTTCTTCTTCGCTTGCGGAAGTATGGAGGCCAGGATTGTTTTGCCGGAGAACAATCAATAAAACAATAAAAAAAATAAACTTGTTTTTGCAGTATAATACTGGCAGCAGAGGTTCCAGTTTAGAACTGTAAAATGCAGAGTAACAAACTGTATAATTGCTGGTTTTACAGTTTATTACTGTGCATTTCACAGTTTTAAAGTGGATCCTCATCTGTCAGTATTACACTATAAATACAACAGGGTTTTTTTCAGTTTAGAGTAAAACAAGCAGAATCGTATAAAATATGCCGAACTTACGAATAAGATGGATGGCGAATACGACATCCACCTTATTATATATGAACTTAGTTTCATATATTTAATCATTTTATATAATTATTTATTTTACGAAATCTGTTGGTTCCTTAGCAGTTGTTAATCTTTAGGTAAAATTTAGAAACTCTTAAATGAAAGATTAAAATCCTCACTAATCCTATACTTTCTACTCTCAGTTACTATGGTGGTTCTTTTTTTTTCCTCCTCAGCGAAGACACTACAATCAACTTTTAAAAGCAAAGGAGCTTTCGAAAATAAAAACAAGACTTTTAGAAAAGAGAATTGCCTCCGGGTGGAAAGGGAAGAAGCTTATAAGTGTTATAAGTGTATATATATATCTTCACCGGAGCTCAGCTACAGACACCTTTTGTCCTTTTTCGTTTTTTCAGTTTTCTTTCTCTTCTCCGGCTACCTTTAGCAAGCTTTTATTTGGTAACATACTTTTAACGTTTCTGTTTTAGGCTGTGTATTTGAAAGTTTTTACACTTTTTCCCAGAGTTTATTTTCGTCTCAAAAACGAAATTTATTGTGTTAAAGGCTGAGATAAAGTTGTTTTATAAACTTAGAGCTGTTTCTTTTAAAATTATTCTTACAAAACCAAAATTATCTAAAGTTGGTTAGAATAAGGACAGGCAATGAAATATCATGAAAATAATGCTCTGCATTATTTTGTAGTCAGACTAAATATTTTCATAAAACCGTAAATAAAACAACATTTATACTCCCTATTAAATCACGCTCAGCAACATTATTAAACACTAATTATACTTTACATTAATAAATAAATCGACGGAATATGCTTTCATTCGACAGAAAAAAAAATCGAAAACAACAATTCTACGGCTGGATTTAAATTCACAGCCTTAGTTAAACTCCGTCGGTAACACATACTTCGTTACGGAAATTTTAAATCTCCTAATAGTATGTCAAAGCAAATCTCGCTTTTTCCAAACGAGGTACTTTGACTATACAGGGTGTTCCGTTTTAACCTGCAAGACGTATATTTTTGCAACCGTTCGTCTATATTCATTTTTTTATTGCAAAAATGCCCAAAATGAAGTGCAGAGCTAAGATGTTGAAAGTTTGAAGCAAAAAAACATTTAGCCGAAAAATACGATGAAATTAAAAACTTAGATTTTGTATTTTTTGACTTTCTTTTTCTTCGCTAGAAACTTTCAACATCTTGGTTCTGAACTTCATTTTGAGCATTTTTGCCATTGAAAATGTACATCTAGGATGAACAGTTGAAACAATAAAGGTCATGCAAGCTCAAAACGGAGCACCCTGTATGTTGCATAGTGTACTTTATAGAAATGTAATATTCACAGTCAGTTTTGAACAGATTAGTATAAGCACAAAAGTTTTATTTGTATATTTATTTATTTATTTTTTACCATGAGACAGTTTATGTCTGAATATTTTAAAATTGACTCATGTGTATTCGCGCAAATTTTTCAGGAAGAAATAAAAGCACTATGATCTTGAATTTTCTTAATTTGAAAATTTATTTCCAATTTTAAAATGGAGTGTTTAATGTAACGAATCAGCTTTGGTATTAATTTCCCCAATATTTTTGTAAAACATTTCTGCCCGTTATTTCCATTTCGATTTTAAAGGCTTTATTGCTTTCGAAAACATGTAGCAGAGTTTGGAATTTTTGACCACAGAATCAGTACACATATGCTGGGTTTTCGGGAATAACCCGGAATATAAAATAGCTCGCGAATCAATAAAGTAGTGAAAATGGAATTAACTGCACATAGAGGGTGTTGAAGGCTCAACAATCTTCTGCTCGAACTTTCAAAGATTTTAGAAAGAAGTGGAAAGTGAAGTCAGCCTAAAATGTAAAGAATTATTCTGCCACAAAAGGTGCGCAGCCTGAGGCATGCATGTGTCGTTCATTGTAAAAGTAATGTATATTGTATATACAAAAGGGGGTGGAGCGAAAAAAAGAAAATATCTGAAGCCTGTATGCGTGAAAACTGTCTTTATTATTCACGAGGGAATAATGTCTTTGGCTACATTCAATTTAATTCATTTAGCCGGATTTTTCACCAAAATAGCGAAAACATAATGATGATAAAATATCTCTCACTTGAAACCACGAATGGGTCATTCCACGTCAAGTGATCCAAAATCTGAGAAAAATTTTACCTTACATTTTTGTATTTCTTTCACATTTAGCTCATCAATTGTACCCCTTGAGGTAATCAAAAACCTCAATTTTTGGATTTTTATCTCTATTATTTTTTCATTTATGAGAGTTTGAACTTTGGAAAAACCTTCGTTTTTCCATGGATAAGGGAACATAAAAGGGACCATAACTCGGCACCAAATATAGATAGAACAATTTGATAAATGGCATTTTAAAGTACGTTATATGCCGCTTAATCTGATATGCAACATGACTAATTTGATAAAAATTTTCTTTTTCAAAAACTGAAATTTAAATTTCTCAAAAAACATATAATGAATTTTTTTGAAACAATTCTCAAAAATTCTTGTATATTTTATCTATGTTTGTACAAATTTTTAGATTGGGATCTCAATGGGATCATATTTTTTTGAATTTTTGAATAAAACTTGTATAGGAAAAAAAATGATATTTTTTAGATTTTCTATTTATTTAAATACTAAGTTCTCTTTCTCGTGATGGTCTAAAAAGTAGTAAAAAAACATGAATATGTGTAAAGTGAGCTGGCTTGAGCTTATAGATTTGTCATGTTCACCCCCCTACCCCTTCCTCCCCCGCACAACCACTCTTTATTAATTCAAAGCTGTTCAAAATGTTTTTAAAAAAAGAAAAACTCTTTGATACAAAATGAATAGTAAACTTATTTAAAGTGGGGAAATGGGTTTCCTTATAACTAGACGAAGTGTCCCCCTCCCCACCCAAATATACCATTCACACTATACTAATATGACGTCTAACCTGGGGATTGAGTTGAGGATTATTTTCACCCTAGGTATATATATTGTTTTTCAGACGAAGCGTTTCTTTTTCGATCCGAACTTCAAAGTATACTTCCATTCAATATCTGAAATTTAACTTTATGATTCATTTCATCTTCTACTCCAGCACCAATCTTCAATTTTGAAGGGAGGAAATAAATGGGTCGCCCCAAGATTATAGCAAACAGCAAAATAGCACTGTTTCTCCTTGTTCTCATCGTTTTTTCTATTCTGTTCGCACAAAACTGAAAATAAATCAAAATATCAGATCATATGTCTGTGTCCCCATAACTAACTTTCCACATTATCTAGTGTGCAGCTGTTATTTAATTTTTTTAATTGTTTGTGTTCTTTTTCATTTCGTTGTAAAGGAAAGTAATGCAGCAAGATATATCTATATACATATATTAAACAAACACTGCTTTTTTGAGCACAACCTCACATGTTGTTTAACTTCTTTACAGATTGCTCCCCCCCCCCCTTACCCTACCTTCCCACTCCAAACTTTTTTTTTATCATCCCGCCTAACCCCATTTCAAAGCCTTAGTCTCTACTGATGTCTGGTAGTGTTTCAGTTTGTTCTGTTTGTTACTCTTTCCTATTAGCTCATGAGCTTTATCCAATAAGAGAAAGGAAAGGCAGTGATGGGGACTGACATATAACGTGACACTTTGATTTCTTTTCAGTTTTGTGTGAAAATAATGGGAAAACATTATGAGAACAAGGGGAAACAGGTGCTATTTCGCTGTTTGCTATGATCTTGGGGCGACCCATTTATTTCCTCCCTTCAAAATTGAAGATTGGTGCTGGGGGAGGGGATGAAATGAACCATAAGTTTAAATTCAGATATTGAATGGAAGTACACTTTGTGAAGTTCGGATTGAAAACGAAACACTTCATCTGAAAAACAATATATACCTAGGGGGAAAATAATCCTCAAATCAATCCCCAGGTGAGACTTCATATTAGTATAGCGTTGATGGTATATTTGGGTGGGGAAAGGGTTGTACTTTGCCTTGTTATGAGGAAGCCCATTTACCAACTTTAAATAAGTTTACTGTTCATTTTGTCTCAAAGAAGCTTTTTTTTTAGCATTTTAAACAGTTTGGGGGAAAAAATGGTTGGGTCAGGAAGGAAGAGAGGGGGAGCTGACCAATCTACAAGTTAATGCTAGCTCACTTACCTAGAGTAAAAATAATAGTCAATTCAATCCCCAGGTTAGACGTCATAATAGAACAGCGTTAATGGTATATTTGGGTGGAGAAGGGGGATACTTCGTCTGGTTATAAGGAAACTCATTTACCAACTTTAAATAAGTTTACTATTCATTTTGTATCAAAGAGTTTTTTTTTATTAAACATTTTGAACAGTTTTGAATTAAAAAAGAGTGGTTGTGCGGGGGAGGAAGGGGGAGGGGGTGAACCTGACAAATCTATAAGCTCATGCTAGCTCACTTTAAACATATTCATGGTTGTTTACTACTTTTTAGACCATCACAAGCAAGAGAACTTAGTATTTAAATAAATAGAATCTAAAAAATATAGTTTTTGTTCCTATACAGTTTTATTCAAAAATTCAAAAAAATATGATCCCATTGAGATCCCAATCTAAAAATTTGTAAAAACATAGATAAAATACACAAGAATTTTTGAGAATTTTTTCAAAAAAATTCATTATATGTTTTTCGAGAAATTTAAATTTGAAATTTAAATTTCATTTTTTGAAAAAGAAAATTTTTATCAAATTAGTCATGTTGCATATCAGATTAAGCGGCAACTAACGTACTTTAAAATGCCATTTACCAAATTGTTCTATCTATAATTGGTGCCGAGTTATGGTCCCTTTTATGTTCCCTTATTCATGGAAAAACGAGGGTTTTTCCAAAGTTCAAACTCTCATAAATGAAAAAATAATAGAGATAAAAACCCAAAAATTGAGATTTTTGATTACCTCAAGGGGCACAATTGATGAGCCAAATTTGAAAGAAATACAAAAATGTAAGGTAAAAAACGTTGGATCACTTGACTTAGAATGACCCGAATGGTTGAAAGTAAACTCCAGAGAGATAAATACTTAATGTAGTTATAACTAAATAATCCCGGCAATTGAGGGATAGCCTTCAAATGTGCATTAAGCGCGCATATTGCGCATGCTCTGCTAGCTCTATCTTGTGTTTTCTCTGCGTACACTACTTACCAACTATGCCATTTTATTCCAGTTGATTGTCTTCGCCTTTTAATAGTCTATTTAGTTTGAATTATTTCAAACTATTGAATTACTAATTCAAACGAAAATGAAGATTCTGTTTTTACGTATTATCAACATGAAAAGAAAACAAACTACAATTATTAGTGAAGATGTCCTTTCGGAATCGTAAGAGAGAAATACACTTTCAAATGTAGCGGGGGATAGCGCATCCGATTGTGCAGTGTTCATTCTTATAAATTCTGCTTCAAAAGGTCAGGGAATAATGACCAAAAAATATTCCTCTTAAGAAGCTGATCGTAACATAATCATTCGCAAAACACGAAAAAAAAATGCCATTGATTTGAAATTAAAATTGAGGAATAACACTCTTCATCGGAATAGTCTGTACTTTGACGGTCGAAGAAATAATATTTTGATTCAAATTAAAGAACAAAATGAGAAATCTAGAACGGCAATATCAGATAACTAATTGTATACTTTCATAACCTGGATCAAAATATTGTATCCTAATTACTCCTATGTTTGGTAATTTTCGTAGCATTAAAATAAGCATATTAAAGTTAAAAAAAAAAAAAAAAAAACGTCCACATTGCTAAGTTACTATCCATTGGTTGCTTCTGAACAGTGATCGATCTAGATTTAAAAAATGGAGTCATGAAGAAAATTGAGATTTCTATCGGACTTCTTCCGCAATGGCTTACTTATCAATAATATACGAATAAGTTACCATTACGCCATCTACTGCAATTTTTGGGTGGAAAAACTGCTGAAACAAAAGATATTGTGGAGAAGCCAAAGGGGGGGGGGACTAAAATCCTGTAAAAATATTACTGTGATACACTTTTAAAAAACAGACATGTGTGCCCTGCATAAATTTCGAAAAAATCACGTAATATCACGGTCTGTTTAAATCCCCCTCATGACGAATTTGCGCGTAAAAAACTACCAGGAAAAAGTGAAATGGAAGTGGAAAGGGGAAGCGAGGATGGAATTTTACAGAGGGTAGCTTTTTCCTGGCAGTTTTTCTCGTGCAAGTTCGTCTTGGGGGGGGGGGGGGATTTAAATAGACCGTGATATTACGTACATGTCCGTGAGGGGTAGGGTGGTTCAAAAAAAAATTATTTTTCACTACGGACCAAGGCGCACCTTACTTTTTTTATATTTATATAGATCACCCCCCTAAAATTTCAGCTCCCTACTGTTAATGAAAGATGGTTCTCAAACAACCTTCATTTTTACGCTTTTTCGTAATTTTCACAATTTTTGAGTTTTTCAGACTAAAGAGACCATTTTCTTGGAAGAGATTTTTTTTTCAATTTTTCTCATTTTCCAACGCATAAATATTAGTTCAAACAATTGGAAATTTTCTTAATCGTTTGAATCTATATAGCAACACCTTTGATACAATTGATTATTTAGTAGACTGCAGCATACAATGTATAGATTGCAGTACTACTTGTTTACATGTTGTGCTATGATTTTAAAAACTTACGCTTGCCAAAATAGAGTTGTGGAAGAGCTGTGCAAAATGTTTTTTTATGTTTTTAAAGTAGTGGGATGCAGAGAAAAAAAATTCAGGATTTAAAGTTTTAAACCAATAGTGCTAAGAGTATCACAAGAAGAATGAATTAAATTATAAAAATTAATTGCACACAAAATAAACTATTGTAGCTAGTCTGGCATAGAACTAAGCTGAAATTTAGGCAAAGATATTTACTTCATGCTTACTTTTGCCATCATATTCCCCACAAGTTCTATTCTTTTCAATAACTTAAAGAGAAAAAAAATGTTTGGCAAAGAATTAAACAAAAAAAAAAAAAAAAGAAAAGAATATTGCTCATAGAACTTAAAAAATACTTTAACAAGTTTGAAACTTCAACTGTAAGCTTTTTATAAATCTATGATGACTTTTGCTGAGTATAAAGAGATAATTGAGTTATTATTAGTCCTCCCAGGGAGCCTATATGAGAAAACCCAGTCTCTTATATGCCTCAAAATATTTGTGTTCCTATATAAGAAAGAGATTTTTCATTTAATCACGAGCGAAAAAAAACCTAGGTACAACACTTTTTTACAGTTTCAGCGCCTTTTTGTACAGTAAAACAAATAGATTGAACTATAATAGATGCTCCATTTGCCATTAAAACTTCTGGAAATATCTGAACTAGGGAAAAAACCTTATAAGATATGAGGGATCAGGAAATTGAAATAACAACTAGGCCAGTTTGTTAAAGTACTTGTAACACCTTTCTGGTGAATTAATTAGTTTGACTTAGAGTTCATTGCATCAAATTCTAGTTGAAAGAAAAGCAAGTTATTACAAGAATAAAGATGTGAAATATAACAAGTGTAGCACGGAACAATTGGATTTTTTTTCAAACATGAATATTAGGGATTATTTTCTAACATTCTTCGTCCTATTCTCCAACGAATGCAAATATAATATCAATCACAGAATTAAAAGAAAAAAATAAAAAAATAAACAATGGTGAATGACGTCGTTAAGGGAAATGTTCAAATAATTCAAGAATTTAACAGATTTTTTTTCAATAATGAGGACAATAAGCAGTTTCTTTTACCTGCTGTTGAAGAAAACTGAGTACTTATCCTTGCTGTGACAATAAAATATTCAATACTAAAAGTCTCTCTCTCTCAAAAAAAAAAAAATCTATGTATAAATATACATAGAAAGTTGAATTGCATAGCAAGAAGTTTAAATATTTTGGCTTTAATTAAAAACTTCTAGCAAATTTCAGTATAACAACACTGCTCGGCACAAAATGAACTTCAAATGTATCTGACACTATTATTGTTGTTTTTTTTATGTAAAATGCCCCACTGAATCCAAATATGATCTCCGTTTCCCCCTTCACGGTAATCGCTCGAGCATAACTGGAATAAATATAAATAACACTGAAAGGTTCTTTACTGAAGGAAATCTGCGGATTTCCAAGGTTTTAAAAACAATTTTATAGCTTGAAAAAATTTTGAGGCGTGGGAATCATAGAAGGCAGTCCAAAATTATTGTGTTGCACAAAAAAAAAAGTAAAATTTTGAAACTGGAAAAAATGAGTTGTTGATGATATGTTCAAAATTTTACGGAGGGGAGGGTAAAATACCCCATGAGTCTCCTAGCTTGCGAAAAGTGTTTATGATTTTGAACTTTTCACCTCTCTCGCCCTATATAAAAATGTTAAAGGTAAATTTCATGCTTCCTACCCCTCCAAATAATATCTATGAAATTGTCGAAATCTGATGAAAATAGGAGGGGGGGCGCTATTTTCTAAAAGTGGGAGGCAATGGGAGAAAAGGGAGGCCATATTAGGATTCAGGGGATCATTGAACAAAAGAATCAGCAAGAATGATAGCAAAACACCCGGATTTTTTTTTCTTTTTTTGCCGCTCAACCGAAAAACGCTCGAAATTGACAAAAACTGGAGAACACTTTGAGCTTTGAGCACCGTCTTTTTATTTAAGTAAGAGGTTGAAATTTTGGCAGTATAAATGAGCCACAGCCGTGACCTCTAATGACAATATTTTTTACCGTAGGTTTGTGGACCACCCTAGTGAAGGGGTTAAACTGAAATAGTTCATTCAGCTTGTTAAGTAAGAGTAGACATTCCAGACGGTTAATAAACTCATGTTTGTGAAAATTGCAACATCATGAAGGACTTGCGCGAATGATTAGAATTTTAGATTCGTAGCGCATGCGTACGCTGAGAAGCGCCCTCTAAAGGCCCGGATTTATCCGAATAAATAGACGGCTGCAGCAAAGCGTGTATGGTTATACTGTCTAAAAATTTTTCGTGCGACCTCCGCCGCATGTGCGCACGCGCCAAGTCTCTTCGGATTTTCTCGAAATAGGGGGAAAAGTAACGAGGAAGTAGTAAGCGAACAAAAGCTGAAGGCATCGTGAAATGCGCATCCTAAACCTATCTCCCCTTTTTCAGATGGAAGCGTCCGTGGCTGCCAGGCGCACAAAACGCAAACAGACAGTAGGTGGTTACATGCTTGTGATAAACGTTAGCTCAGACGATGCTTATGCTTCTTCGACGAAAAAGAGCGAGGTTTCAACAACTTACGGAGTTTGAACGGGGGAGGATCATCGGCCTTCGTGAAGCTGGATTGTCTTATCGTGAAGTAGCTGCTCGTGTGCAGCGTAACTGCAGCACAGTGATGCGTGTTTGGAAGTAGTGGACGAACGAGTGTGGGACATCTCGGAAATCCGGGAGTGGACCCCGAAATGTGACGTCAGCGAGCGATGATTTTTTATTGTTTGTTGGCTTTCTGGGTTTAATTATATACTTGTACCACTATCACTCAGCTGTGTTTTAAATTTCATTCAACTATGACGATTCCTTCATGATGTTGCTATTTTCACAAGCATGAGTTTAATATAATATATCTAAACGTTATATCTTTCAACAAAACTCCTTTCAGAGAACCTCTAACTTTTAACAGAATATTTTATTAGAGTATATGCATGCGCGCATGCTCTATGTATATTAAATCTAAATCCTCATGAGCACTTTTACAACATGAAAAAGCAACAACTAAATATTTTCTATTTGATTATTAAAAATATTTTGATCGATCGAATATGTAAATAAAGGAATGAATGAATCAATGAATAGACAAGAATTGATGAATCGAAAGAATAAACGAATAAATAAATTGATTACTTAATTGGTGTATGAGAAACAATAAATGATTGAATAAAGTAGCAAAAAATTAATAAAATAAGAAAATAGAGGAACTATTAAATAAACAATGTAAATGAATTAACTAATAAATGAATACTTATGTGGTTTAATAAATTATTGACTAAATAAACGACATGAACACTTTCACTTTTCCCTAACCACTTCGCACGCACTTGATAAATTGTATAAAGCATTAAGAGTAAAATTGAGCGTAATATTAAATAAATACATACTGCTCTAAATATTATTAGGACTCGTTTTATTTTTAAAATGTAGCTAAAATATTTATAGCTTAATACAAAATGTTAAAATATTAATTTTTTTGATCGGTATGATTTTTAAAAAACTGCTTGTACTATCCTTACGCTTTGAAGTTTAACTTTTTCTAGACTGGAATTGACTACATTTGTTACTACATAATTAAAAAATTACCAGGTAGGTAGAGCCAAAAACAGAGTAATGATTTCACCATTTCACTTTTGCCACACATTTCCTTACTTGAAAACGAGTGATTTTTTCCTGAATAATAAGGATATTGTTTAACAGTGTAGCTTTCATCTTGAGCTTGAATTGTAGAAACCTTGATTTAATTCCATAATGTTTGATTTTTAACTTTCACTTTTTGAAGCCGCAGAAAAGTTTTGATTGCGGCCAAAAATATGAAGTTATTCTCCGTTTTCCATTTTTAATTTCTGCTCGGAGATTTTTTTTAAATTTTTTAAATCTTGCTTTCTTAACTGTTTTATTGATTATAAAACTACGAAGGGGTTAAGGAAGAAACGTAAAAGCTTTGAACAAATGAAGATGCAAGTACGGCTTCTCAAAGTCCATTTTAAGAAACTGTTGACGCGTTGTTTATTCCATCCATGAATATGACATGGATGGAATAAACGAGATGCTGGTGCATTGCAAATCTCTCGGTTTCTTGCTATTTACACATTTGAAGAAAATTGAGTCCAAGCCCATTCCCCCATTTCTACGATCATGGCGTGTTGCCCGTTCAGCATAAATAATATTTCTCAATCAGCTTGAGCTATGACGCAAGCGCAATGTCTACACCCTTGTGCAAATTAGTTGAAACAAAGAAGTTTCTTCTTTAATTTTGGAATTAATCCCAGTATTTTTCACTAATTATACTAAAATTACTAAAAATATGGATGGGATGAATAAATCCTTCTCCTATTATCAATTTTTACCAATCAGAGGGGTTTTTAAGGGTGCATGTGCAGGAACTTACGTAGATTAAAACTGCATCTATGATCACGTCACTTGAGATTTCACTGTTATCAGCGATAAATGTGACACCACGAAATCGTACAAAGATTGTTACTCTTTCCAGACATACGCCAAAGACTTATAGAGAACTTTCGAAAAAAGTTGACGTTAGTATTGCAACTATGAGCAGTGTAGTAAATCAAAATTGAGAAGCAGGATTTATATCGTCGAAGAGGGGAGGAAAATGTTCCCGAAAATTAAAAGTAACACCAAGAGATGACTCTTTTCTACTCATGCCAAAGTAAAAAGACTTGTGAAGCACTTAAAAGAGGTTTTAAAAGGTATGGAATAAATATGAGCGCATTTACTGTTCGTAAGCACTTTATTGCAGCCGGTCGACTAGCCTATCGGCCTAAGAAACAGCTTCTGACCTAACCATTGAAGAAAAAGCACTACTTGTGGGTATTAAAATGTAAAAATTGAGCTGTTAAAATGAGAGGAAAGTACTATTTTGTATTTTGTGACATAATTCATTTCATTGTAAAAAGCCAACGAAAGGAGACCTCCGGTCAAAAGAATTCGTAACTGCATCATGAACCGATTTGTTTACAACCTCAAAAGAAGATTGATGTTTGTTGGGTTGTGTTTTGGTTGAAGTGGGGTTGGTTCTTTGCAGCCTGCGGAGGGTATGATGCATTCTGAGTAATATATTACAATTTCGAGAAAAAAATGCTTTACCGGTATTGAAGAAACGATACGCAGACGGAATGGAGATTTTCCAGCCGGATTTAGCCCTTTGCTATACGCCCAAAATTACCAAGAAATTCATGTCTGAGAACCAAATGGAGACAATGGAGGACTTGGGAACTCTCCTGGTATCAATCCAGTCGAGAATCTTTGTGCTATATTATGCAGGAATCACCTATTGCATAAGGGCCGTTCAACTACGGGGAAGCTAATCGCTGCGCTAGTTCATGTCTGGTACAAGGACACAAATATTACAAATGAGTATAAAAAATTGGTGGATTCCATGCCAAATCGTGTCTAAATGTTAATAAAGAGTTGTTGAGTTCCTATAATGTTATAAAAACTCTTGACTTTATATAAATTCAGATAAAACCGTATTTCTTCTTAGTTTTCTCAAT
>JAXGGA010011473.1:0-42313 GCA_038373865.1 Uloborus plumipes | reverse complement strand
TTAAGCTCAAGAAAATACCATGCAAATGTGAAATTATGTTAATTTAATAGAGGGTGTAACCTCCAGAATTTTGAAGGCAAGCCTGAGAGTGTACTTGCATTATGTCATACAGGAGCCGAATGTCACTTTGCGGTATGGAGTGCCATGCTTGTTGCACTTGTTGTGTCAATATTAGGACCGTCATTGCTGACTGTGGATGATGCTCGAGGTGCCGTCCAATGATACCTCATACGTTATCAATTGGAGGTAGACCTGGTGATTTTACAGGTCATGGTAACATGTCAGCACTCTGTAGAGCACATTGCGTTACAGCAGCGATGTGAGGGCGAGCGTTATCCTGTTGGAAAACTCCCCCTTGAATGCTACTCATGAAGGTCTGTACTACTGGTTAAATTACCAGACTGATGACAAATTTTCAGTCAGTGAGTTTGGGGTAACCCCAACACAACTTAAAGGATAAAAAATATTTTTTAGCTATGCTGGTGGATTTACAATGTACATGGTATCTATGTATCATTTATGCTAAGAATTTAAAACAAAATCACTGACAATAGATATTTTTTCAACCAAAATAGCAGCGTGACTAACGTAACATTTTTGTAACCCTGAAAATGAATGCTCATGTTGTGAGGTAAAAATTTCTCAACGTTAAGCAAGTGTTAAAAATTGAATTATAGGGGAAGACCGCCTATATTGGACCCCCTAAGAACAGGAGCCCTGTGTCGCTCAATGTGAAGTAAAACAGAAATGCAAAATAGGTCATCGTAAGCTAAATTTAATCAGGAACCACCCTAGGAGCTTATATTTTCTGAAAATATGAAAATTATTTTTTAAAAAATTATCTTATAAAAAGTTGCAAAAGTCCAATATAGGAATATGTGCGCCTAAATTGAACCATGCGCTTCCTAAATTGGACTGTACCAGGAAATCATAGAATAATTTATATTTGAACAATACAACTTTTTTCCAGGATTTGCAATAGAATTTCTTTTGCTTGGGCCTCACTTAGGCAGTGTTGATAAACTCGCCTATGGGATTTCATACACTTAATCATGTTTTGCACTTCATCTCTATGACAAATATTGCAATAACAATTGTTTTGTGCAGTTTCTTGCTTTTTCTTGTGTGACTTTTTCTGCTCTATGCCTCTTTTATACGGCCGTTAGAATGATTGCTGAGATAGCCTTCCTTTTTGTTCCTTCTATTTTTTTAGGCAAAGGTAATATGTGAGCTGGCTTTACAAACTCAGTTAGAGTTGACATGTTTTGATGAGAACTATCTGCCGATTCTGCAGAACTTGTACTAATTTAAGTCGTTTCTAGCTCTTCTACACGATGTACAAGTTACACCGAGCATCAGGTCCGTCATTTAGGGGGGGGGGGCAAGGGATGGGGTCAATTCCCCCCCCCTCTTGAATTGGAGAAATCAATGTATTTGCATATAAGTGAGCTGGGGTTTTGTTGTTTTCTGGTGAAATTGTATTGCGTTTTTACCCTTGCCCCACCCCCCTAGAAAAACTTGAAATGACGGGGCAGCCGAACATGTAACCTGTTCACTTTGACTAGTTTTATCTGGACTACTTGTGCCTCTAATTCTGCCGCAGCCAAGGCAATGTCATTAAACACATGTCAATTAACACGCCAAACTCCTGTTCTTTAGAATCAACTCACAGCATTTGCCATGGCCTTGATTGCGGTTTGCCCATAAGAGTTGAAAAAGTTCTCCTATACGATATTAGATAAGGTATCTCATTAAATGTTCTCGCATCCATGTATCACATGTTCGATTAAAATATGTAGACAGACATGTTCGATTAAAATATGTAGACAGACATGTTCGATTAAAATATGTAGACAGAGACTGAATGAAGACCACATCTACGTGCATGATGTGCTTAAAGAGAAAGCATTATTATATCGTGCTCGTTAGCCAAGTGTATTGCATCAATGTTCTTTATGTAAGTGCTGTGCCTATCCATTAATAAAAGGATATTCTTTTTACATTGCTTGGCTTAACAGTTTTGGTAAAAGTTATATCAATTGTGTGAATTATCGTTTGTGATCCAACCTTTTTTTTTTTTTTTTTTGAACAAGCATATTGCTCACCAGGGAAGCTTTTACGATAAGTCCGAACATGGAACGTAATTTTTTGAAATTAAGCGTGGGGAGCTTGCAATTCTGTTGCACTCATGCAGCAAATAACCACGTTCTACCACGTTCATCACTCATTACTGCTCCAACCTGGTGTTTATCTCTATACGTCAATATATTTTGGGGCTTTTGAACAGTGAAAAGACCGGCTTCATCTACATTGAACATTTTAGTAGCATGTAAATTGTTTACTTTTAAAATCGTTTCGAAACTAACAAAGAATTTCATATTTTTTTCTCAGTAATCCAGCATAAATTTTATTTAGTTAATAACTATGCTTAACAACCTGAAACTGTAGCTTAATGGATGAAGAGAAAAAAAAAACATACATTTTAAGAAGTTGAAGCTTTTGCTTGATAAAAATGTTTTTGATAAAAAATTTTAAATGAATATCGTGAATAGGTGTTAAAGTATGCTTAAAATAAATTTAACTACGCTATTAAATAAGACGAGTCACTTATTTTATGTTACGATAATGAAAAAGTTTTGTTTAAAATTACATTCTTAAATTGGACCACCGGTCCAATATAGGAAAATTATTTCGGTCCAATAAAGGAAAACACGCCATTTTTTATTCTTCAACTCATTGTTCTGTCAAAAATTATCACAATCGCGCATGTAAATACATTGATGTAATCCTTATTAAACATAGATTATAATACTGTAACAGAATTTTACCGCAATTCTCAAGTTTTTGAGTTATTCTTCTAGAAACAAGTCCGCAAAATAAGATTTCGTACGTTTTCAACACAAATCAAGCCGTAACTCGCGCTAAACAGTTCGAAGACTGGTGAAACTTCATACAAATTGATTTTATTCCTAAAACTTTATACTTCTACTGTTAAAGTGTAGCACAGATCTCTGTACTAGATTTTAAGCCCGAGGTCCAATTTAAGCAGTGGTCCAATATAGGCGGTCTTCCCCTATACAGGGTGTTTCAGAATTCGACGGCAAAAATTTAAGGGGAGATACTACACAGCAGGACAAATAATATGACATAAAAAAGTGGGGGTCCAAAATGATTTCCGACGGAAATAGGGTCGGTTAAAGTTTAGGGTCAAAAATTTATAAAACACGGAAAAATCGATCGATTTTTTCGCCGTTTTCACTAAAAATGTTCTTAATAGATGTTCTTTCTCGAAAAAAATTGATGTAGATTAATTTCAAAAATTGTCGACAGAGGGCGCTTTAGACTTTGGAGCTAAAAACAACTACTTTTTACCGGTTTCTCTTGTATTTTCGTAACAGATTCCGAAAGTTTAAATGCAAACTTAAATTTTGAGCCCAAAATATCAACTTATTTCGGGTATTAAGTAGCGTAAAACTCAGACCAAACGTAAAAAATCGTGTTTTTCTGGTTTGAAACTTGCCGTTTCGTGAAAAAAAAAAAAAATAATAATAAAATTATCTGGCGACACTAATAATGCGAAAATAAAATCAGATGCACACTTTCGAAACTTAGAAAAAAAAAAAAAACCAAAATTTTTTTCAAAAAGAATTTTTTTTTTTTTTTTTACACGAAACGGCAAGTTTCAAAAAAGAAAAACACGATTTTTTACGTTTGGTCCGAGTTTTTCGCTACTTAATACCCGAAAGAAGTTGATATTTTGGGCTCAAAATTTAAGTTTGAGTTTAAACTTTCGGAATCTGTTATGAAAATACAAAAAAAACCGGTAAAAAGTAGATGTTTTTAGCTCCAAAGTCTAAAGCGCCCTCTGTCGACAATTTTTGAAATTAATCTTCATCAATTTTTTTCGAGAAAGAACATCTATTAAAAGAATATTTTTAGTGAAAACGGCGAAACAATCGATCGATTTTTCCGTGTTTTATAAATTTTTGAAATTTTTGACCCAAAACTTTAACCGCCCCTATCTCCGTCGGAAATCATTTTGGACCCCCACTTTTTTATGTCATATTATTTGTCCTGGAGTGTAGTATCTCCCCTTAAATTTTTGCCGTCGAATTCTGAAACACCCTGTATTTGAAAAATGTGTAAAGTTGACTTTTAAAAACATAAAACACATTTATTAAATCTTAATTTTTTTTAGTCTTAAGTGTCACTTTTACTCAAGATGGAGTGTGACTAACGTAACGTAATCATCGAATAATAAGCAGTATAGACACACTACAAACTATTTATTAAGGCTAATCTCAGTGATAATTATAATACTTTTTCATTTTTTTTAACTTCTTATGTTATATGATTTTCATTTATGTATTTATTCATTTATTTTTTGATACTTTTTTCACTTCGATATTTTTTTTTCTTCGGCTGAGGTTGACATTTTCGTGGAATGACCCATTAGATAAACTTCACTCACTGTAAAGAACATTTTTCCCCAGAAAGAGAAAATTAAGGCTAGAACTTCAAATGTGGCACAACGTTTTTATATACAAAGTACTTTCGTTCATCACTTTGATATAACCAGTAATTTAATTTTCTTGAATTTGCTACAGATTTTGTTGGTAGGGCGTTTGCGGACCACACCAGCAATAACATTACGAATAACATTCCCTACTCAGCCAGGGGCATTTCTTCCGTCTGAATGCTCTGAAAAATGAAAACTCCTCTTAACCAAACTTTCATCTCCCCCACTTACTTGAAGAGTGCACACACCTCAGAAACCTCCGACTCTAATTCAACATCCCACTTACCCTTGGGGTTAGAGGGAAGGGGGGAATAGAGCAGACGATATATAGCGGCAAAAAGGAACCTCTTCCGACCGCAAGATCCTCTCTCTCCAACTTGTAGCTTCAGTCCCGCGCTTAATCCCATTTCATTGTTCTGAGGGTAGCAGACGATTCGCCTCAAATTGAAATTCATCGTCTGGAGAAGGGAAGGAGGGAGGGCTGATCGATTTCAATCATTGCCAATTTCATAGAGCGACGGACGAGAGGACACCCCCTGCTGGATCACTCCGCACCCCTTCTTCTTCTGCTCATCACCGCGGTGCACGCGATCCTGGAATTCTCTTTCCCCCCTTTTAGAACTGAGGGTTCGTTCTTTCAGGGACGTTCTACAGTTGATAAGAAAAATCCTGCTTCAGACGGCTGGAGAACTCCAGCGGTGCTGATGACCTAGGAAGAGATTTCTGATTTGGGTTATCTATAGCTTATTGTTGAAATGGATATAGGACTCCTGTGGGTGTCATAGGGAAGCAGTGACTTCATCAAGTTTTGATTTTCATTTCATTGTAACAGATCGTAAAACGATTAAAATGGGAAGAGGGTATGCAGAGTTGTTAATAAAGCAAAAAGAGAAGTTTAAATACATTGCAAATGTTAATTATTTATTTTTCAATCAAAACTAAAATAAGCCTGGAGGTAGTTATTGGTTCTGAATTAAAGTAATAAAGCAACGAAAACAAAAGAAGTTTCTATTTTTACACTGCAAAAAATAAACTGTTGTTTTTACAGTATAATACTGGCAGCAGAGGTTCCAGTTCAGAACTGTAAAATGCACAGTAGTAAAGTGTAAAGCAGAAATTTTACAGTTTATTACTACAATTTTATAGTTTATTACTACAAATTAGCTTTAATATAGAGTAAAAACAGCAGTATAATACTGGCAGAGGTTTCAGTTTAAAACTTTTACATGCACAGTAATAAACTGTAAAATTAGCAATTTTACAGCCTATTACTGTAAAGCAGCAATTTCAAGTTTATTAGTGTACATTTAGCAATTCTACAGTTCATTGCTGTTAAATTAGCAATTTTTACAGTTTGTAACTATAAAATTAGCCGTATTATACTGTAAAAACAACATCTATTTTTTACAGTGTAGTCTATTTTCTAGCGAAAATATGTATAAAAAAAGAAAATAAAAATAATATGAGTAAATAAAAACATCAAAATCAAATTAAATCATAAAAATACCATCAGAATGGAAAAAAAATTGAATGCAAAAAAAAATAATCAATTTTGTAAATAGTACTTAAATTTAATAATAATGATGAAAAAGGTTTCTCTGCAGATGTTGAAAAAATTGTCTGTCAATATGTTTGTTTGGTGGAGTTTATAATTATTTTTTTGACTCGTATATTGTTCCAATGATTTGAATTTCATTATAAAAGTATTTTTTTAGACATTAAAGCGTAACCGATTACCAATATAAAGGTTCTGTGGTTGTTACAATAAAACTTTTACATCGGAAGTTAAACGAATTACTAATATAATTTATGTTAAACAGTTAATTAGTGTTAAATTAAAGTTTATAATCTAGTATTTGTTAATTTAAAAAATCTCATTTTAAATGAAACAGAACATGCATTTTTAATAATTTTAAAACTTTAAAACTTTGCGCGCAAAACTAATTTGGTGTAACGGATATCATTGAAAGCCTAAACTAAGTAGGTAAATTACTGAAATAAAGTCCCTTAAACTGCGCAGCAGTGTCATTGGAGTTCTGAAAATGTATTCCATATTTAATCATCTTTGCATAAAATTCCATAATGTGAATTATGAGAAGCTCAATCATTGAATTTCACTGGAGATTTCTGA
This sequence comes from Uloborus plumipes, assembly GCA_038373865.1. Classification (NCBI taxonomy): domain Eukaryota; kingdom Metazoa; phylum Arthropoda; class Arachnida; order Araneae; family Uloboridae; genus Uloborus; species Uloborus plumipes. The sequence continues at coordinate 35,663 of JAXGGA010011473.1, read as the reverse complement.
TTATGCGAATCAATAATTTAAATTTTCAGAGCGTTTATTTTGGAACTTTTAGGATGGAATTGATTGGATACAGGACAAATATTACCTTACTAGATCCTACCAGATATTGTACCTTTAATTTCTGCGGGAAACATTTTCTAAAACTCATTTTAGCGAAATATATATATTGCAATATTTCGAACTTGCTTTGAAGATAAATAGCAGTTTTGGACTCAATTTCAATCTCCTTTTCAAATAAATAATTAAATACACGGAAATTGCTAAGAGGTTTGAGCGTTATATGAGTTATACTTGGCATTGTTTTACTTTTCTCGACAATTTTAAGAAAAATTGTGTATTCATTTCATCGGTGATGTTGAAATGTTATCAAACCCAAAATTTCACCAATTGCAGAGAGAACCTCTAGTTTTACTGCATTGACACTACACTAGCAGAGAAAGTACTTTTACGGAACTTCTTCATGTTTTTTTTTTGTTGTTGGTGTAAGGGGGACCGAAAGTAATGTCGTTTTTTTTCTCAAACAAATTAATAGTTAAAAGTTATTATTAATCAACGATGTAATTATCCTCATCATCAAAGACATTTTTACCTAGCGGTAAATTTTAAATCCCAGATAGATTTAAAAAAAAAATTTTGGAGCAAAATTTCTTAAAAAGGTATCTCGGGTGCAAGACAAAATTTCAAGTTTCTATGTAATAGAAAGTGTTTTTATCTATCAGAAGAATAGGAAATCCGACTGCTTCCCCCATAATGCTCACCTGAAATTGCACTATCTGATTTCAATTGATTGCGAGCTATGTATAAAAAAAAACCTTGAAAATTTCGCTTGTATCCAAGATGTTATTTCAAGCTAATTTGCCTCCAAATCTATTTTTACTTGTCTATCATTGATTTAAAACGTATTACTAGATTACAAAGGCCCTTGCTAATGAAAATAATTGCACCGTTGATTTAAAATCAAAACTTGTAACAATTGATTTCTTTTTTAAAACAAAAACGACATTACTTCCCGGCCCCCTAATAATTAGTCGTACTTGGCACTACGCGAGCAGTCTCGCACTTCGCGTTATGCTGAAAGCAGTCATTAGGGATCAGCTCACTACCAATTCAACCAGAACATAGTTAGTTTTTGGTTATCTTATGTTTAACCCATTTATGCCCAATTTTTAAAAAAAAATATTTCAATTTTTATCTGCTTAAAACTCTTACTTGGAATGGTTTACATACATTTTAGGCTTAAAATAGTTCGGCGTTGCCATATTTATTAAGTTATTCAACGACCTGTTTATTGTATATTTTGCCTATTTGTGATCAAAATACGACCTTACTTAAATTTACTTTTGCAAAGTAATATTACAGAAGGCATCTGTGATCAATTTTAAGCAAATCATTTTAAAATAGCTTAATTTTGTGAAAAATAAGTTCGCAAAAAGAACTTACTTTCTGTGGCTACCCATGCTGGATTATTGCTTGACTGATTTGTCTGAAAATAGCTGTCAATAAATAAATTCTGATGTCAAAATAGTGGCTCTAACTGGTTTTCTCAAGAAGAAGGACTAAATTTGTGAAAAACAGCTTTAGTAAAAGAATATACCCATTACAGGTTTTTGTATACATTAACTAACAAGTGTCCCGTTTTTAGACTACTGGGCATAAATGGATTAATGCATCTCTTCCAACATCAGAGAGAACCAAAGTTATATTAATTTATTTTTGGCTTGTATTTACAATGAAATAACATGATGAAAATAAACGACTGTCCCTTTGCAAAGTACGCATCTCATTTTCGTCGCATCGAAGACACGGGCGAGTACCATCAGACGAACAACAGAACAATGCAGAGCTCAGTAAAAACGCATGCGCCGACGCACCAGTTCACATGAGTTTACATGAAGCTCAAGCTACATATTTGCATAAACGGTAGCTCGCAGAATTTACATACCATTAACGCTAGACTTAAAAATAATTGCATTAGTGAATCAAAATAAAAAAGGTTTGTAAATGAGGTTAGAATAATATTTGTTGAAATTAATTTTCTTTCCTAAACTTACTAACCACAACCAGACCACTAGGGATAAACTTAAACATATTTTTTTTTTCGAGCTCTGGAGGTACAAGAACATAATGTTCGCTAACAGTTTCGGTGCATATGCATCTTTGGGGGTCTAAAATTGGAATGCTAAAATTTATCATTTATTCTCTTCCTTCACATAACTTCATATTTTAACTATTTTAAAATTATTTTGACAAATAATTCAATATTCTTCTAACGAAGTCGGATACAGTTAACTTTGTTTAATATCGCAAGTACGAAAGGATACATTTTTCACTTAGCGTATTTACTAAATTTAAATCTAATTATTTTTTAACTTCAAAGATTTTCAAATTGTTATGCAGTATTGCTTGAAAATCTCCGTTACAAGATGATTTTTCGTCAGTATTAGAATTTGAAATCCTTACAAGACAGATTATTAGAATTTTCTTTAATGCTTTTTATTTATTTATTTATTTTTTGATGTTTATGGTCCACAATATGTTAGATTTCTGCCAATGCTTGGATCTTTTCTTCATCCATTTTGATAATTCAAGAAATTTAAAAATATGAGTCGCTAATTTGTAAAATTTTGAGAAATGTATATTTGTTTATCGCGACTACAGGTAAAGGTACACATACTGCAAATATTAATGGTACGAACATAAGATTGTAAAGTTTCTTCATAGGCAATCATAATTTCTTAACAAATTAAGTGTAACAATTTTCTATAGTTATGAGGGTTTAAAAGTATCATTTTAAAATACAGCATTTTTTTTAAATCATCAAACTCCAAGACGTTAAATGCTTAAGTTAACTGGTGCAATAAATATTGTAAGAACGGGAATTAAGTAGGGTAAATTACTAGTAATGGGCAAGCTTGAAGGAGTTTAAAAAAAAAAATGGTTACAAATTTTGCAGTTCTAGTACATTTAAAAAAAACTAATTCTAACGGTGTTATTACTTAGAAATTGCACTTGTATTGTTAAGAAATTTTCATTTAATTTTTAATTATGATTGATATATAGTTTTGAAATAAATCGAATTGCGCAGGTTTGACCTGACCTAGTTTGACCAGTTATGGTCGTATTTGCGTAATTAACTAATGCGAAAAGTAATGAACAGAATGTAATTACTTGAAATAGGCAACAGCAGTTATAGAACGATGAAAATTGTATTCCGCATTTAACTATCTTTGAATGAAGTTTCTTAATGCGAATTAAGAGAAGCTCGTCGAATCTCACAGGAAATTTCTGAATATGCGAATAGATAATTTAACTTTTCATATTTCACATTTTGAAACATTAAGATAAGAATTGGTTAGACATAAGAAAAATGTTTCCTGTATAATTGGCAACAGATATTATGTTTTCAATTTATACAAAAATCATTTCCTAAACCTTCTTTTCGTATTCACTTGTTTTGTTGGTAAATAACTATTTCATGCGAAAAAAGCATTCATTTTAAATGCTTTTTTTGGGCGAAAGAGTTATTCGTACTAAAATAGTTTACATTTTATAAAGAGTTTTGACAATTTTAAGTAATATATTTGATTTTTTGTTTCATTTTTCTCGATAATATTATTTCTCAAGAAGATTGTGTGTGTTTTTCTGGTTACGCTGAGATGCTTAAAAATAACTATTTCGGGCTCAAAAAGCATTTAAAATGTAAAAGATTTTGACAATTTTAAGTAATATACTTGATTTTTTTTTCATTTTTCTCGATAATATTATCTCTCCAAGAAGATTGTATGTGTTTTTCTGGTTACGCTGAGATTTTTAAAAAATAACTATTTCGTGCGAAAAAAGCATTTAAAATGTAAAGGGTTTTGACAGTTTTAAGTAATATACTGGATTTTTTTTTTCATTTTTCTCAATAATATTATCTCTTAAGAAGATTGTGTGTGTTTTTCTGGATACGCTGAGATGCTTAAAAAACCGGAAAAATAATTATGATGTTTCGTAGTAAGGGCGCGTAGCGTTTCCTGCATTGGTACTGCGCTAGCAGAGAAACTACTTTTACGGAATTTCTTTATTGATAAAAATATAACCCTGCGAAATTTAACTTTTGATAAAAATGCAAAAACAGTTTTCGCTAATTCTTATGTTAATTGGTCTCTTGATTTCGAAAATGACCTCCATTTTTTCCATCACGTCAGGATTTTTTGTGAAATTTATTTATTTATTTTTTTTTTTTATAAAATTTTGCTTCAAAAATAATTATTTCAATAATTATTTAATTATATGCAGTATCTGACAGCAGAGTTTTTTTTTTTCATTTATATAATCTATTCTAATAATTCACATTGATTTTTCAGCAGTAGTTTCATTTTTATTGGTCCAAATTTTAGAAAAAAAATAAAATGAAAAAAAAAAATTCTCATCTGCGAGAAGAAAAAAATAGCAATATCTCAGAAATAATTTTTTTTACAGAAAAAAACCCGTTCGGGAGTCACAAAATATGGATACAGATTGCCTACCACACTTGATCAAAATCAAAAATTGTACAACACGAAATTTTGTTGATTTTATATGAAACATGGTTTGCGTTTAGCGAAAATTTATTTATCAGTTTTTGCAGCATCAAAAGAAGTTTTGTCTTCCTTTGAAATATGTTGTAAGTACTATTTGACCTTAAACACACAAACAATTTTTCACAGATTTATTTATGTTTTTCATTGATCAGTTGTCTTGTCAGATACTTATAATACACCCTAGAATTCGGTTTATCTTCTAAACACAAAATTTTATTTTCGAAGGTGCTACCCATCTAAAAAAATTCTGCAAAAAATGTTCAAAAAAATATATTTTTTGAAGTTTTTTAAAGATTTCTGCAGAGTTTGAGAAAACAGAAAAAAATCTGCCTCTTGTTTTCAATATAATCTGCAGGAATCCACAAAAGTTACTTCTTTCTGTTTTCACTAAATATTCTGCAGGTTTTTCGAAACATATTCCAAGTATGCTTAAATTTTCTGCAGATTTTTAAAAGCTTTTTAGCAGAGATTTAGGGGGGGGGGGAGTGTGTGTATGCATAACTGTATTACAGTTATAACCTTCCATCTTTGACTTCTTCAATTCCCCAGCCTTTCTTTTGCCAACAACCGAGCACTTGGTGCACGGCCCCCCGTCGGAATACCATCCAGTTACCGGCAACGAGATCTTCATTGTAGCGGAATCCTTTTTGCGCGGAACTTCTCATTAATTAGTTCCCGAATCACGGCGGACCCACTTCCTCTCGATCGGGGATTTAGCGGTTGACGTCACATGCCCCGAGAACAGGACACAGGTGATTCTGTTCCACTTCTTTCGAGCGCCGGGCCCGGCAATTTTACGGTTCGAATGCTTCCTTTAAATGTAAAATATGCTCAAGTGGTTTTCTCAAATCGAAAGACTTATTTTTTTCCCCTTCAAATCGATGAAGGCTTTTGTGAAAGAGATAAGATCTGATTTGAATAAACATCTTCATAACACAAGAAATTGTAAGTGTGTTTGATATCACAAGTAAGGGAATGTGGGGCAAAGTGAAATGGTATGATATTTTCATTTTACAGCGCCACCTATCTTGTAATATTTTAACTAAGATCCTAGACATATAGCTGATTCCCGTCAAAATATAAATTGCTCCAAAAATCAACAAAAAAAAAAAAAAATGTGCAAATCATTTTTAAAATTTGATACCAGACAAAGATACTTTTAACGCTTTTACAAACGTATTTCTTGCACTGAAAATCGAAAAAACGACTTACAAATTTAGCCAAGCGTATCTTCACGCTTTTTATTTTAAAAAATAATTAATAATCGTTGAAAATGAAAACGAAAAAAAAATAAAAGTAACATTTTGATATTGTTTTTAAAATACAAAATGCCAAACATTGTAAATTTCAAAACTCAAAATCGTACGCATCTCTGTCATCTTCTATTTTTTTTAGAAAAAGAATTTTATATAATGCATTACTATAATTTTCTTCCTTATTTTCGTGCATTTAACTCCTTCAAATTTCACTTCTTTCAATGTGAAAGAGTATTTTCCCTCCTTAAACAAGAAAAAAAAAAGAAAAAACTTGCTATGTATTTGCAAACACAATATACATGCCACTCATGTGACTTGTAACTGTTATTAACTTATAGACTGCAACTTTTTTCGCTACAATCAAATGACTTGAAATTTTTGCTTTAGTTATTCCCATTCCCGACAATTTTAGCCTTCAAATAAGACAAAAGATAAGTTTCAAATTCCGAAAGCTTTCTTCAACGATGAGATTCAAAAAATCGAAGTCATTCTTAGGAAAAATCCGATGATTTATCAGTCCCGCCTTTTGTCTCGAGACATTTTCGGCTGAGTTGCAGCTTCCTGCTCCTATCATTTCGTTTTCTACTCTTTATTGCTCTTTTGCATTTTCACTTTTGCTGAAAAGAATCGCCTGAGGGAGTAGGAAACAAAGATGGAAGTGGCAAAACTATTGTTGTTGTGATGAATATTCTCTTTTCTATTCTCTGGAGTGATTTTATTCCTTTCTCTTTTTTTCGCCCTTTCCACAACTTTTTCTTCCTTCGCTCACTGCTCCTACTTCATTTTCACAACTTAGTTGCCTTTTGTCTTGGGAGGGTCATCTTCATATTTAAATAAATCCCGACTGCGAGACGGATAAATAAGCTGGTTAAGTACTTGAAAAGCTTGGTGGCTCAACATGCTAAGTGGCATTGTAATGGAAATGACATTTTTATGGGGATTAACATTTTTCTATCTCGTTTAAATATAGAATAATGTTTCTCTTTATCAAAAAATCTTCCTTCAAAGGAATTTATTTTGAGGGATGTTGCGAGACTTGTTTAAGCTTGAAGGAGATGCTGACCCCTGAACCAGTTAATCTATATATATAAAGATGATGGGCTCTGTTTGTTTGTATGTATGTTTGTAACCGATGGCCAGAAGCCCCACAGCATCTACAAGCCTGAAACTTGGCCTCAAAATTCGAAAGGTATCCTCGTGAAATGCACTTCGAAGGCCGAACTCTAAATTTCAAATTAGTTATTTTGAAAAAAAAATAATTAGTCTCATTTTTAGTGTATCTTGCATAATTGAGGGAGGAAAACTCCCTCCTCCTAATATTATACATCGTTGGAAAGTATTTTTTTCTCTGAAGAAGAAAAGTTGTAGCACGTTTCTCTCCGTTATTTAGAACAGGAGACATTAAATACTCAAATTTAGTCAATTTTCAAGGCTTAACTCTTTTCGCAAAACTGAAACACTAGGTCCATTTTCCACACAAACTGCTCTTTCGTCTCTGAAGTTACATAGTACTTTAAATTTGCGTATAGATTTAAACCTTGAAAAGTGAATAAATTTGAATAATTATCTCCTGTTATTTACTTAACTTAATTTTTTTTTATTTATTTGGCGCATTGTGATTTAAACTTTAACATGATTTTTAGAGGAATTTAAAAGGCCGTGGAGCACATTTGAATTAAAGAATATAATAATTTTACTTCAGATGGTTGTAGTGAATTTAAATTTATTCAGTTGACTTCCTTTATATTTATTGCACGGGCATCGCCGTGCGGGTACTGTTAGTATTAGATAAAGTCACCTATTTACAGCAATAATTTGTTATTATCAATACACTTTTAACTTTTTACTCCAGGGTTCCCCGTACCAACCACAACTCGTAGTTTAACCGGTTAGATAGAGTCCTGATGAGCATTCTTTTTGATCCAGACCAGCAGCGGAGGTCTTGGTCTAGTACAATCAGAGTTATTTATTTTGTGATCACCAGCATTTTAAACGTCCTACAGCCACCATCAATGAAGACGTCGGATTTTTGACCAGCTAGCAACATAAAAGCAGAAATATATGATTAAAAATAACACATACATTTAAATTATAGCTAAAAACAATAACATTGAATGTGAAATAAATATGTTACACTGCTAAAAATTAATAATAACACACTCAGAATCATTAAAAATGACAACGCGTGAAAAATCCGTGGATAACCCGAATCTCGGATAAACCCACCGCGGATAATCGGGACTTTACTGTATTTACTGCCAGCATCAAAACATTTTTCTAACAATATATTAACAGTTTGCGTTAAACGATAAAGCATTAAATGTTTTTTTCAGCTCTTAATTATGTATCAAATAAAAAAATCGTCATTAATTTCAAAGTTTTCTCTAAGATTAATTCTCATTTAAATACTTTTCTTTCCCGTAATGATATGGAAGCGAACTCTTTCACTTATTTGCGCACGTCCCCCTTTAACTTCATTCCGAAAATCGTAGCAGACATTTCCTTTCGCCTGGAGATAAAATTCCGCCGTTGTTGGTGCATTTTCTTTCGGCGCCACAACGTTTTAGTCTCTCAGACAATTTCGTCGTCGTTCAAGTTTCCGAAGGCACTATTATTTTTTCTCGCCAACTTTTCTCACTCACAAAATAGTTTTTCTCTCTCAATTATTTGTAATTCATGCAGTAAATCTCAATTCTATTAGCATACTAGACGCCTTTTAATTAAATAACGCAAAACATAGTTTTAGTGTAAAAGTAAATAATACCACAAAGTAGATTTCTTTTTCTTGTGACGCTTTCAACTTTCTTTCCTTAAATCCTTAATCTTACAGTCAGATGGTTAAGATATTTATTTTATAATTATTTATTTATTATTTTTTTAAAGAGAAATCACTCTAAATACAATCGTTATTTATTTTACCAATGCAATGTTTAGATCAATATCAAAGGAAATTTATCAATTTATTGCCCTTATGTTAATCAATATTAATTGTAAGTAACATAATGTAAAAGCAGAAAGATTGTTCTTAAGCTTGGTAAAGTTATCATTAAAGGTACGAAAAATCGCAATGATCTACTTAAAGTGGCGTAAAATTGAAACCAAAGCATTCGCAAAGAAGAAATATTGTAGTTTAGGTTAACTTACATTTAAATTTTTGCAACGTGAAAATGCTGCCTTTTAATTGATATAAAGCTTCCATTGTAGTTCTGCGATGCAAAAATGCTTCCTCTTTTATTGTATAAAAATTAAAGTTAAATACAGACAAGTAACGACGCCTTTTTTTCTGCCAAGCACTGAAAATTAATGGAATAAAAAGCTCCAAAATGTACCTAATGTCAAGAGCATTATGTATGCTTACATATCTATATATATATAAGTAGGCTGGCATGAGTGGTGGTAAGACGTTGGACTTTTACGATTTGAACACGGGTTCTGACCCACGGCTGCTTATTTTCAATGCATAAAATTGTCAGCGTCATTGTATGGTTATGCTATGCAGCATGTAAAACAGAGATGGGCAATTCGCGGCAAGCGTGAATACTACGAGCGGCACAAAAAACCCTGCTATAATGATAATGATAAATAATAATAATAATAATAATAATAATAATAATAATAATAATAATAATAATAATAATAATAATAATAATAATAATAATAATAATAATAATAATAATAATAATAATAATAATAATAATAATAATAATAATAATAATAATAATAATAATAATAGTACATAAAAGTTCCAAAAGTTAACATCAATTCATGGCGTCAAAAGTCATTTCAAATGAAAAGCTTCCAAACTTCATTGTATCAATTGTATTTAAAATATTGCTCCACAATACGTGCAAAAAACTTTTATGAAATTTACCCATCACTGTTAAGCAATAAATCCAGAGATTTGCTGTTTTTGATATTGACATTTCGAAGTTAAGCTAATTTTAAAAATAGGTCGGGAAGTTGTTTTTTGCGCAATATGTGTGCTTATGTAAAGAAACTTGTTTTACTGTATTTGAGTAACCACGAAAGCGGCCATGTAGCAGCATTTTCACCCAAAGAAAATCCATACATGAAGCATTTTCATCCGATGAAAATCCGTAAATAAAGCATTTTCATCCAAGTTTCGCTTCCAGAAGGAGTTAATTTTTTTTCCCTTGTACCAGCTGGAAAGGTACATTAAAAATTACCGCATTATTTAAAAACAACTAATATTGTAAGGGCAACTTTATTTCTTTAAACTGCTATTCGCAATTGATGATATCGATAGTTCATATTTAAATGATATCGAGAATAATAACTCATAATAATTGTTAAACCTTTCAAGCTGTTATAGAGTAATTAGTTTAATGTGAAGTTCGAAAAAAAAAAATACCTTCAAGCATTTGTTAAAGTTGCCATGAAACAAGGTGATTTTTTTTTCCAAAAGTTTCCGCTTGTAAACATTTGGTTTTGTATCGACTCTAATTGCCTCAGTTTTATTAATTACTGTCAATACATGTAAATGAATTTTTAAAGCGAGGTACTTATTATGTACTTCTGTTAAAAAGTAAATAGTATGGTTGTCCTGGGAACAAAACTTTTTGTTCAACTTTTTCAATAATAAACAACACAAATTTCAGGAAACAAAAACAAAAACAACAAAAGAAGTATATATATATATTTTTTTTTTAAATTACGGAACTTACAATTTTTTATATTTTACCTTATTAATAAGAGTATAAAAACAGATAATAACAATGGCAACTTTTAGCATTTTCGAATTTAATGAGAATTAAGGGAATAAGACTGAAAAGAGAAAGCATTTTTCTGTGAAGCTTTCATCCCAAAGAAACTTAACCAGCTCGTTTTTTAATTATAAAAGAGGGGGTTTTTGATTATAACCATTTAAACCTTTGGTTTTATTTCTAAACTGTACTTGCGTAATTTAAAACACACCCTTGCTGCTTTTTCTTTATTTTTTCAAAGCGAGAGAAAATAAGAATTTTCCGGTAAAACTGTGATCAAGATCTGATGCATAGTGTATAACGGACTTGAAAAAATACCTGATGCATATTGATATATTTATGCAAAATTTATGTTCAGTATACATACGTAAGATCGTCACGAATAAATTGATAGAAATATATTCAGAGATGAAACAATTAGGTATTTAGGTTGTGATTTGAGTAAGAATTTTACATAAATAATGTTAAATAATGTACACCTTGTACTTAGCTCAAGAAAGTAAAAATAGCTGTTATGTTTTTGTTTTACATGAATTATAAAAATCCTATTTTTCATTCGTTAAATTTGGCTGACAATTCATGTAAATCAGAAAGCGAGATTTAATGGCAAAAATATGCATATCAGAAATTTTGTCTGTGAAAATCCGATAGTTAACTTCTGAATATTCCATAGTTTACTGTTTTCCTTTTTAAAGAAGAAATGTATTTCTATCATTCTTAAATTTATCTTATTTCTTAAGTCTTCTTTCAAAATTGTTCGTTAACGAATCAACAAACTTTCCGATTCGGAGTACCAATGCTCGCAAACTTTCCCCCAGGCAACATCCCTATTTAGATCGAAATAGCATAACTTTCATTTTCCTTCGTTCAAATCCGTTGCTTTAATCAAAGAACGGGAAATTTCATCCACAACTTTTAGCCTCACGTCGTTTATCTTCAAAAACAGAGTTCATCCCCAATGCAATTCTCTGGGATCACCCCAATACCTTCAATTCACAGAATATTCGAGCCAATTACAAGATGAGCCGGTGCAGAGCTAAAAAGAGAAATCTGCCTTTTCATTATACCTCGTGTATCATTAGCCGGTACAAAGCGAAGTGGCTGGGTTGACGACGAATTCAAGTAGATTTGCAAAGTACGGGTAACGAAATTTAAAGCCACTTGTGCGGCCATGTTTGGTTTCAAAATTTTGTAAGTGAAGAGTCGTAACATCAATCACAAAGCAAATATATTTTGAAATAAGGTAGACAGTTGGAAGACGCCGTAGTTTTTGTCTTTATTTTATGGAAAATAGGGCATTGGTTTTATTTTTAAAATCCAGTTTATTCACAAAATGTGAGCTTTTGTGATTGGTAAAAAAATAGGTTTCGCTTTGAAAAACATTTTTTACCCCCAGAAATTAGTGATTACAAAACACTTTCGTTTCGACATCTTTCCCATACCGTTGGAGAAGATGCCGTAAAGCAAATCGCCGTAGGGAAAAGATAGCGTTCACAATGTGTTTGTGACAGCTGCTGCATTCGATGTATTTCACCGAATCAAATTTTTTCCAACGGTTCGGTGTAGTTTTCTGATTTTATGTTTGGTGTAGGATCATTGTTTTCTTTTGCGCGTGTCAGAAAGCTACGGCATCTTCCCAAAACGGAAATACTGCGTCTTAGCCAATGGCATTTAACCCATTAAATAGATGATAAAATGCAAAAAGGAGAAAAAAAATGCAGTTTCTGCTGCTTACCTGCCTAGGATGTAGAATATTATAGAAGAGCCATTGGGGGGGGGGGGGGGCGTAAACTGATTCATTGAAGTCTGTTGTCTTTAGTGATGATTCTTGTTCTCAGGGACAGGTACTCTGTAGACTGCACAAAAAATAGATGTTGTTTTTACAATATAATACAGCTAATTTTACAGTAAGTTTACAGTAATAAACTGTAAAATATCCAGTTTCACAGGTTATTACAGTGCATTTTACAGTTTTAAACTGGAACCTCTGCTGCCAGTATTATACTGTTGTTTTTGCAGTATAATACAGCTAATTTTATCATAATATTGCTAATTTTATCATAATATTGCTAATTTTACAGTATAAACTGTAAAATTGTTAGTTTTACAGTGATAAATTAAAAAAGCTAGTTTTACAGAAATTATTACTGTGCTTTTACAGCTCTAAACAGGAAATTCTGCTGACAGTATTATACTGAAAAAAACAACAGCTTTTTTTTAACAATGTTAAAATCTGAGTAATGTAGTCAAAAATAGAGAAATTGTGAACATAGTTTCCCGTGATGACTGCACGTCTTTCGCTTCATTTTGCATATTATTTGTTCTCCCCTTTCTCTTTTTGCCCCGTAAATTGATGCCCAAATATGGCTGGCATATTCTAGCTTAGCTAAAGAGATCGAAAACGGTGGAGAAAGGAGGGGAGTGATGACGTCATTCAAAACTGTTTCTGAAGACAATTTGGGTGTGGGTTGTATCAATTAATTATATCTACGTCCCCAGAGAACTTTTAGAAAGGGAGAAACCTGGTTTCGAAAGCATCACGGGTTGAATACGGAGCGCAATAATCATCGATTCACAAGTAGATATTCCTTATAAAACTTCTGATAGAAGATAACAGTTAAGTTAGTAAGAAATTAGAACTTGTCAATGTGTTACAAATAATTTTATGCGGCACACGTTCATTACTGTCGTAAGGTAAGGACACACTTTAAAAATTGGATGTTGTTTTTACAGTATAATACAGCTAATTTTTATAGTAACAAACTGAAAAAACTGCCAATTTTACAGAATTAAACTGTAAAATAGCTAATTTTGCAGTTTATTGCTGTGCATTTTAGTTTCAACCCTACACTGCATAGCGTTGCCAATTGGCTACATGGACTATTTTTCCTTATGACCATGCCATAAGGCAACTCAAGCATAAAAAAGAAATATTAGGTATCTTAAAAGCAAATGTAAACATCAATCCTCAAAATTAATTTTTTTAAATTGTTTTCCAACGTTTTCTTATTACACTTAAAAACATATATATTTCTTTCGAAGAAAAAAAATCATACAGTGTAGTCATACTGGAGCCTCTGCAGCCAGTGTTATACCGTTGTTTTTGCAGAATAATACAGCTTCTTTTGTGGCAATAAACTGTAAAATGGCGGAATAAACTGTAGAATTGCTGCTTTACAATAATAAACTGTAAAATTGTTAGTTTTGCAGTTTATTACTGTGCATTTTACAGTTTTAAACTGGAACCTCTGCTGTCAGTATTATACTGTAAAACAACAGTTTAATTTTTGCAGTGTAGTACTTTTCTCCTGGGTAAACAAAAATATACATATATTTAAAAATATGGGAATTATTCTTCGGGGAGCTCATATCTGTATAATACTGTACTAAACTATTGCAAGTTTGAGAAAAGTAACATTTTTTTCCCTTGAATAAGGTACCAGAAAACAAATAAATTAATAAATAAAATACCGGTATATTTGTATTTGCTGTCCAATTGATATTTTTTAATGTTAATATGTTAAGTTTTCGTTACAAATTATTGGCAAGACATGTTTAAGTTATTGAACAAAATTAATGATTTAATTTTGTTAAAAGTAACACGCAAAGAAAGATGTTCATGCTATCCGAAAACTGGAATCTAGTTTCGTTCCTCTGGAATCATGATAATGAAGCAATATTCTTATGCTCTCCAAAGAGAAAAAGATAAGAAACTCAGAAGAGTTTTCATCACTTCTATCAGTATTTAATGGTGTTAAACTTAACTATATTGTTTAATTTGACATTTTAATTACACTCACACGTCAATTAGAAAAGAAAATCAAAATTAGTTTTATTGCAACAATTGGGAAAATTGGGGGAAGTTGCAGTAGTTTCTAACTTTATTTTGTATGATTTTATCCAACTTTATTTTGCATTGGTGTTATTTTTAGCAAACCAATTTATCAAAAAAATACTTACACTTTTTTTTTGTTAGTTAAAAAATAAGTTTCGCTTTGAAAAAAATTTTTACGTATAAAAATTAATGATTTTAAAAGTTTGCTTTTCGGCATCTTACCCTAATCTTAGGGCAAAAGGACCGAGGATGTGGTTTAGAAAATCAATGCACTATTAAATCTCAACTCCAATTTATTAAAATGAAGTACATTTCTGAACACATATGTGTATTCAAATAACATTTCTCTGTATTGTTTTTTAAATAGTACTTTCTCCTTTTTTGTAATCGCCCCTCCTTTACACAGACTGTTTTTAAATGTATAACAGGATTTATGGAGTCAACTGCTGTATACAATGTATTTGAACCAATCACATTTTCCCGACATTTTTGTGTGTTTTTCCAGAAATTAGGAACACATTCGATATATTCTTTGTTAAAGGTGGTATCTAAAACCTTCCGCATATTGTAGAACTCAAACTTAATGGGGAAATCCATACGCCGACAAGAATGAATAATGTGTTAGGTGCTAAAAAGTAAATGAAATAAAATATCACAATCAGGTATATTTTTACTTTTGTTTTTGCCAAGCGACTGATTTGTGTCAAAATGTTTACTGTAAAGGAATATGTTTATATTTTTTTTTTATGATACACTGCGTTCTGTAAATTTTTGCCTTTTAACGAAATGTTTGGGCTTTTCTGTACTGATTGCTCATTAAATAAAATTTCTT
Source organism: Uloborus plumipes (assembly GCA_038373865.1). NCBI lineage: Eukaryota > Metazoa > Arthropoda > Arachnida > Araneae > Uloboridae > Uloborus > Uloborus plumipes. The sequence goes on along the minus strand of JAXGGA010011473.1, from coordinate 20,451 downwards.
GGTTTGTTTCATATCGATCTTATCATTCGAAAAAGAATTGGGTTGAGTACTTTTAGGACAAATTAGCACCCAAATTTATACATAGATTTTAGATTTTCATTGAAAACATAGTAGTGGCCCGAAAGTGATACTAGACGAAGATTTATAGTTTGCTCGCACGATATTGCTCGCACGATATTTGCTCGCACGACGTTTGCTCGCACGATTTGCATAAAATAAATGCAGCGATTTTATTTTCACAGGTTTTAAACTAGAAAACTCAAGTACAGAAATAAATAGTTCTTAATTGCATGATTTACGTTTGTACAATATTTTCAGATAAACAATTCACAGCGGAAATCAAAATAAGCTTTCGAGTAAATGAGCATTAAACGTAATAAATGAGTTAAATAGAATGAAGTCAAAAAGAAAACCAAAATCCTCCTCTTGTTGTTAGGGCTAAAATTATTTCATACGATGCCGACGTTTTTCCCCGACTAAAGGTGGAAAAAATGCTTCCTTGATAGAGAGAAATATCTTAAGCGTTTGAAAAAGATTTCAACTGCCTCACCAGTCTGCATTTATTCCCATCCACAAACAAACCTCATAAAAACAAAGCAGAAGGGAAGGAGATAAAAGTGCATAAGAATTTCATTGACAGACGAGACAAAGAAAAACAGTGAAAGAAATTCAACAAAGAACTGCTCCCAGAGAAAAAAAAAGTCTGATTATATCAGACCCAAAGAAGGCTCCATAGCCAATCAACGTCTGTTTTACATCAGTGAAGGAAACGCAAAAGGAAATGGGAGGGGAAGTGAAAAGAAGGCAAATAGAACGGGTGGTTGGGGTCAAAATCGAATTATACTTTCGGTATCTACCCCCACAGGAATCGATCTCCATTTAAAGCGGTCTCATAAAAAATAATCTAAATCGGCCCACATGTAGCCCGTTAGACCTGGAGAGGCTTCATGGTACAGTCGACGTTTTGGATGGTAATTAAAATGAATAGCTGTTTTGGGCCCTTCCTCCTGATTAGCAGCGGCAGGGAGGAGTTGTTGAGATTCCAGATTTGTCCGGAGGATTTTGATTCGGCAGATATGAAAGTTTTCACAGCTGTGGAAAGGCCATTAATGCTGTTGTAATTGCCATCGAATGAATGTTGGGAGGCATTAAGTAGATTGTTGTTTTAGTTTTTTGCTTCAGTAATCAAGTGATTACATTGGTGCGAACTTAGAGAGAAAAAAAAAAGCAGATTAAGTCCAGAAAGGGTGGCAGAAGGATATTAAGGAGAATAATTGATTATGTAGATTGCATGTAACTTAAAAGCGCTTTATTCAAACTCCGTTGATATGCCAATGGAACTTTTTCCTGCACTATGCCTCTTGAGGCAAGCTGAGAACATCTAAAGATTAAAGATATTTTTTAGCAATATAACTCATGTCATAAAGTTTTGAGGACGTGTTTCTGTTGTTCCCCTGTTTTCCATGCACTTAAGCACAGGCACTGAAACTATAAATGGACAAATAAAAGAATAGTTCAAAATTATAAACCTATCTCATTAAAACTGACAAGCATGCCTGTCAAAAGTTCTCACAAATATAGCCTGACTCATGCCTCTCATTCAAAAAAAAAAAAAAAAAAAAACCTCAACCAACTCATGCTAAATTGAGAAATTCTTTGGTGCTTTATTCACAGTTCAAACAGATAAATTCGAGCGAATTAGACTGTGAAATAAATACCTGTGTTTAAATTTGGTAAAACGCATTACTTGTGAAATCAGAATTTTCTTGATCTACGTTCAACAGTTTAAGCAACAACATGAGAAACAATACTCCTAACAAAAATTTACTCACAAACCAAGAAAATTCATACGTAAATTATCTTTACTATTACGTTCTTTATAGAACGTAAGAAAGGCAATGTCTTGGGTGAAATTTTCTTTTTAGGTTTCGTTTTTAAGGAATTGTATCCTTCTATTGAACTGCATCTCATATCTGTAACTTCTTTTGAATTTCACTTGATCGAATAGTTACAATTTCATTCAGCTCTCAGCATATGTAGTAGTTTTTTGCACAAAGACTATTTATGAATTTAGTCAAAAATCCTATAGTTACATTGATTAAATTCATAAATTGGGATAATTTCTGCTCATTCCATTATTAGTATCTCACAGGATATTGCAAAATGATCTGTAACGTCCGTAATGTAAATGCTATGCTGTTCTTAATTTACTTCTGAAACCATTTATCTAGACAGAGTTACAATAGAACGCTACAATCTCTAAATTTTGAGATCTATTCCTTATTCCTTACAAGCCTTATTATTTTTAAATTGTTGTGAAACCATACAGCAAGTCACTAAACACTCACACAACTGCCAATGATTTCACACATATCTCATTACTACAAGTCTCTTGATTTTATTTGACTTTTATAGATTCGTTATAGTTATCACAGTAACACAATTTTTGTATTGTTTTAATTAGTGTGTTTACGCTTTCCCACAAATTGATGGATTCCTATTCACATTTTGTATACATGATTTTAATATCAGAGTCAATGACTTGGTAATAAACAGCACTTTATATTTCACGTACAGTTAGTTAGGGTAACTTTGAGACAAGCCTTTTTTTTTTTGCCTTTGTGCCACTTCACATTATTTAGTAAAATTGACTTCGAAAAAAAAAAAAAAAGAACGAAAAAAGAACAAAACTAGAAGGTCTAGTGCTGCACTCTCTCTTTCAAGATTTAGTAATAAGTTTTCGAGTTTTCTGCTCCTTATTTCAGATTTTTTTTTATATTGAAATAGTGCATCGTTTAATAACTCTGCTACTACTGTTTGGAGTCCATATTTGAAGTTATTAAAAGTGACCCTTCCATACCGCCGTCTCAATGTAAAAGGTCCTAAATCCAAATATCGCTGCAATTCATTTTTATAGATTTTTTTTGTCGTTTCTTCAAAGACATAATTATCAAAAAAAAAAAAAAAAATTTTTTTGTTCCTGGCACGGCTCTATTTATGAGTTAAAACTTGTTTTAAAAGTATAATGGCATTTATGATGATTGAAAATTCATCCCTTCAAGTTTTTTTAAAAAAACTTTTCCCTTATAGATATATCTTTCTTTCTTATGACGGCAGTTAATTGTAGTAATCATGAAATATGATAAAAATCTTATCATGCTGCAAAATACAAAGGAGCAAATAAAGGTTTTTCAACGTTTTATCGCACAAAATCACTGATTACCCCAAACGTGTTCTGGAGTTACAAGGAACTCTTTTGTAGACACGTGTTGTAACCAGGGCTGCGGAGTCGGAGGAAAAATGATCGACTCCGACTCCGGGATTTTAAAACTTCCGACTCCAACTCCGACTACCGACTCATGCTTTTTCATTATTATTTATTTTTTTTACCCAAATGTGAAGAGGGAAAAACCCTAAACAAAGGTTGAAATATTAAGTCCATTTTTTAAAGTTTCATTTTTATTTATGGTCGTAGCCAGGACTCACTTTAGGGGTGGGGATAGCAAGCTGGGATATCCCAGTTGGAGGTCATGGGAGGTCATTGTGACATCTCAAAAAGTTCAATTTTCTTAAGAATTCTCGCAGGTGATTTCCCCACATTTACCTCAATTCTCGGAAGTCACTGTGATCTCCCAAAAAGTCCAATTTCTCCAGAGCAAAAGACAAGTGCCGCTCTAGTCATTTGACTCCGCACAAAACTAATCCATTTCTTGTTAAATGGCCAGACTTTATTTTAACACATTGCATTTTTGCTGCAAATATTTTTTATTCACTTGCATAAGCCCAAACATAGCAATTCGTTTCATAAAGCAGACCCGCCATTTTGAAGCTCTTTTTAATGATCCTAGATGCTTAGGATTTGGATATTGAACGCCGAAAATTTGTATCTGCTAGTTTCAAAGATACGTTTTCGCCTCCATAAAATTTCATCCAATTCGGAGGTGGTCGGAATCGGAGTCGGAGTCGACATGTTTTTCAGCGACTCCGACTCCTTTGGTCCAAAATCAGTCCGACTCCGACTCCGCAGCCCTGGTTGTAACCCCGAAACATGTGCCTGTGTCTGCCGTAATGTATAATTTTGTTCTATAAAACGCTTAAAAACCTTAGTTTACTTTTCTAGCACAAAGGTACAAATTGAATTTTTACAAAAGAGTAGCTATTAACCACTTAGACACTTAATTTTCCTGCATTAAAGTTGCACTGTTTTTATTAAAATACATCGTTATGTATCCCTCGTGGCTCAAAGTGATCCAAAATGGTATGATAGCTTCACAACCTAAGCCAATAATTAATTTTAAGTGGGTTCAATAGCTGTCATTTCTTAATTTTGGATAACTACACAATGATTTAAGAATGTTTTTCTGTTTTTTCTTAAAACAAATGCAATAAAACTATTAAAATATTAGTAAAGCAGTTTAAAAAAAAGAAATTGCTGCCCAACGTCTAAACTTAAAATGCATATCCTAGAGAACAATTCTTCTCTAGGTAGAGTTGTTTGGATATTAATTCGATGAAATGTAAATGAAAGCAGTAGATTTATATTTTTAATGGTAAGTTTCTGGAGGGAAAAACTGCGGTAGAAAAAATATCTGCTGTCAGAAATGAGGGACGACTCTGTGGGCTTGAGTTGATACACTTTAATGAATACGATAACAACTTTATGATAACTTTTAATGGATGGGGAATTCCCAATCAGACAAACTAAAAACCTTTTTATTTTAAAACGTCAGGAACTGGCTCAATGCATTATTTATCAGGATATATCGGTAACTTATTTAAGTTGGTGGATAAGAATATCCATTACGGACTGCATAATGAGGGTCCTGCATCATGAAGGCAAAGCGGAAAAATCACTTTTTAAAAATCATTTGATGCTTTCCTGTTTTATTTGTACTCACTCTTTATCGACCAGTTAATAAATCTGAAAGTAGTAGAGAATAACCGATTTTAAATGGCAAAGCTACCTTTTTGTTAATTGCAAATTTTGTTAAAAATGGAGAATTAAAAAAAAAATGTGTAATTACGTATTGAAGAAAGCAAATCCTCTAAAACTGCTCCAAAAATTGTGGCCAATTTTCCTTACCGGATACTAATTATTGCACAAATCACCTATCTGTCATTTGTCTAGCACAAGGGTAGAATTTTTTTACTTTGTCAGACGATGCCCTGCTGTTTATACCGTGATTCATCCTTAGTATTACGTCACGTATGACGACGACTCATAACTTTATCTCCAGTTTTAATGAATTTCAAAGATATTAATTTGATGTTACGTTAATGATGTATGACAATTGAGAAGAGTATGCAAATTAAAATTTTGAAACTTATATTAATACTATTAATAATAATAGCAATGATGCTTTATTAAATCCAAACAGCCATCAAAATGTCTGAATAAAATTTACTATTATGAGAGTGCACGAGGGAACTTATTAAAAGGAGGTCGTTAATCCTTTAAATTAGCAAAAATATTTTATTTCAACTTATTTTTATCTGCTTTAAAATATGGTTAATATTTATCTGATTTCTAACTTTGCTTTCTAAGTTATTTTTTACTGATCTATTCATGCTATCCATATTAACAGCAAAATAGTAAAGAAAAAAAAAGAAAGTCTTTAAACAGAGTTTTTTACTTTGTTTATATATATACTATTTTATGTTATGTTTACTTCTGTTTGTTGCGCATATAACGTTGTACTGAAGAGCTTTTTTGAAACGATATTCTATGTTGCAATTTCATTTACTTTAGTTGGGCTAATCTAACCTGGCAGCACTGTGAAGACTAGGCAGATTCTAATCTCAAAAGCACTGCCGGATTTGGCTTGCACCAATTGTAGGTAGTCGCTTGAAATGCACACAGGAAGAAAAATCACATTATAATATTGAAAACAGCAAGCAATCACGAATGCATTTATTTGGTAGATTGACTTCGTGATGTTACTTATATTTAGATCGTTATTTTCCTATTTATCTTGGTAAAAAAATCTTTTGTCGGTAGTTTTGCATGTGGGAAAATTTAAAAACATATCGAATCTAAATGAAAACTGGTTGCATATTATTTCTCTTCCTTATGCAGAGAGCTTTTTCTTAAAACAGCAAATTGAAAAGCTAAAAGCGATAAATTGTAAAATGTCTACTAATTTCGTAATAAGGGAAATACTTTTATAGCAAAACATTATAAAAAAAGGCTTTAAAATTCTTGTTAGTCTAAAATGTTTTTACTTTAGTTAAATATTTAAAGCGATAATACATGATTATCTATCTGATAATATTTACTGCATCCCAAACACACACCATTACGAAAAGTACAGCAACTGGTGAACAGGATCAACTTGATGCACATCTCTCCCATCACCATTACCTTCGACAATAAAAACCAAATCTAATTAATCGTCTGCCATTCCATTCTGTTCCGTGGCGACTTTGGCGCCTCTCCATCCCACGGGCAGATGGCAAGAAATATGAAACGTTCCACCTCCCATGATTCCATTTGTGCAGAACAGAACTTTTCTCTCGGTGATTGGAGTGTGTGTCGCCTCTCGGGAAAATAGGCCTGATTTGTTCCGTTACTATTTCAGGCGGCGACACTGATTTGCGGTTATTTAACTTCCTGGGCCAGAAGAAGAATAGATTGGCGCCTTCGCTCTCTCTTTTACCGAGCCGGGAGATTATAATAAAGTTCCAGATTGACTGGCCCTTTGTATTCGGATGCTTGCATAAATCCCGTTAGCAAACAACTGCCACTTCTGCTGGATTGGGGGCCGTACCCTAATGGCGATGAATGACTAACGAATATGGTTGGATTGAAACTTTTACTTAACATTTTTCAAAATTGCCATTGAGCTCGGTTCGTTCGAAATTTCAGATATTCATGAATTTGTTCGTACTAGCCGTTGTTCGTGACAACCTTGACTAAGTGGTACCATGAAAAAATGAAAAAAAAAAATGCTTATGAATAATTTAAAAATATTACTAGGATTTATTACTGATAGTAAACACATCATAATCTTATTGTTACTACACTTAGAAAAGTGTAACTTATTTTCCCTTTCAGAGGAAAATAAACTTCAATTTTTCCTAAATGTACTAATAATTATATTATTATGTAGGTATTACCACTAATAAATCGTAATGATATTTTTCAATTATTCATCAGCATTTCTTCATTTTTGAAGAATTTTGATTAGAATCTTTTCGGAAAGAGAACAAAGAAGATGATGTTTGAAAATTGCGCGACAAGTTGTAATCTGCAATGGACGATAAACAATTTATTTCCTAGTCATTGGCTGAGAGAAAATTATACCAAAACGTCAAAGTGTATGGGCTTTATTCTCAATGAGTATAGTTTAAGATTCAACGTTTTATTCCCAATACGCAACGGGCCTTCTGAAACCTCACAAAATGATAAACCTAATTCTAATAAATAATTTATAATTCTAAATACTAAAATGATAAATCATTTATAAACAAGAAAATCATAGTATTCAATCACGAACCTTTTGCTTGTGGAAGACGATTTCGTCTTAGCTAAGATTAAAAAAAAAAATGTGCGTATTATACGAAACATTTTTGATGCAGTTAAATAATAGCACCCCAAACACAACAAACAAATTGTTCACTTTAGCCTTGCCGTTTCAATGTGGGCCCCATTCAATGGATAAGAGAAAAGCTGTGTTATTTTTAAATAGATGGAAGAAGAGCAATTATGCTATTATAGAAAGAACTACAGTTAGTCAAACCACACTATTTATTTTCTCACTTTAATGTAGTTGCGAAAAACATTCTGCAAAAAATAAAAATTTCTTGTTGCCTACTCCCCCCCCCCCCAATAAACTAAAAGTTTCTCGTGTCTACTTTCAAAAATCTCTCTCTGAAAGTTTTCGCCAACATTTTCTGTCAGTAAGATTTCAGATTCCGGTGAGTTTAAGAAAATGTTTTTGGATTATGCATGGTTCTTTTAAACAATTCAAGTTTAAACTAGTATTTAAATGCCGAATAATGTTTTAAAAACGGTATTATCATTTTGAATAATAAATATATTTTTTAAAAATATACAAAATAATTCGTTTTTAAACAAGACAATTTTTGTATTTGTAATTACTTCCCAAATAGTAATCTCCAAGTAGTATTACAATGGAATGGCATTTAATATTTGGTTGTTTGTAATGCATTATTTATATATATATACTAGCTGACCCGGCCACGCGTTGCTGTGGCTAAGGTATGGGTTAAACTATAATGTTTCAATACAGACGAAAAAATTTATTACCGTTATAGAGATCAACTTTATATAAATATGAACTTGAGGTCAAAATATGAAAACAATCGAACAAAAATTTCCTAAGTTTGCTGGAAACAAAAAATCAACAAAAAATGTAGCATTTTAGTACTTAGAAATATTATATTCAAGCTTGTAACAATTGAGTAAATTAAAAATTTGCTAATTGCTATTGTAACATTTTATTTTTTAATGTAACATTTTATTTTTTAATAATGTTAATAGGGTAGATAATTAACCAATATTATTTGTTATTTTTTTAATTATAAGCATTTTTAATTTCAGTTTAACTCAACACTAATCGGTGCACAATATTCTTTGTTAATCTGTTTCTTGTAAACAAAAATAGATTGGACGGTTTTCCCACACGGGAGCAAGCGACCTATAGCTGCCCATGGGAAAACATGGATTTTCTAAATCTAAACCGCAAATTGACATTATTTGCCCTTGGGACTTATTAATGGACATGGCGAAAGCTACACGAATGGGAAACTGTAGCCTTTTGAAGGGTATTGAAGATTCTGACGGTGTCATTGGGATACGTGGCAACAGAACTACTTCATCTTTAAACTTGCCAGTAAAAATGATTGCCTCAATAATGTTCCCGGTGATTTTTTTGATAACTAAACGCGTACTATTGCATAATCTCGGTGGATTTAAATTACGTAGAAGAACTATGGGTAAACCAATTTTTAACCGCAGATTATGTGGTGGCATTCCGGGTATGTTTAAAGAATTCTAGCCAAGAATGCAGAAAAGCTGGTAGCTAAATAGATAATTTGCAATAAAAAATACGTTGCGGTCCTAAATTGAGATAAAAACTATCCTATCATTTAAGTTATCCAAACTGAAACTGCGTGCAAAATTTGGCTAAAATCGGTTCAGTAGCTGAGGAGTCCATTGGACACAAACACAGAGACACGTAATTTTTATATATTATAAGAAAGGTTATTACTTGTTTACTGCGCTCCAGAAGCTGCCAGAACGTGTGCTTTATGTCGCTCAGCCATGGAGGTGTCAAAAAAAAGGCTTAGTAAAAAGGCTTAGCCAAGAACACAGAAAAGCTGGTAGCTAAATACATAATTTGCAATAAAAAATATATTGCGGTCCTAAATTGAGATAAAAAATATCCTATCATTTAAGTTGGACAAAACTGAAACTGCGTGTAAAATTTGGTTAAAATCGGTTCAGTAGCTGAGGAGTCCATTAGCCACAAACACAGGGACACGTAATTTTTATATATTAAGATATTACCTGTTTACTGCGCTTCGGAAGCTGTCAGAACGTGTGCTTTATGTCGCTCAGCCATGGAGGTGTCAAAAAAGGCTTAGTAAAAAGGTTTAGCCAAGAACACAGAAAAGCTGGTAGCTAAATACATAATTTGCAATTAAAAATACATTGCGGTCCTAAATTGAGATATAAACTATCCTATCTTTTAAGTTGGACCAAACGGAAACTGCGTGCAAAATTTGGTTACAATCGGTTCAGTAATTGAGGAGTCCATTGGCCACAAACACAGGGACACGTAATTTTTATATATTAAGATAGCGCCTCTTTTGAGGTTTAATAATTTGAGAGTATGTATATTTATCATAATTTTCCAGATGTTACATAATGTACTACATTTTTGCTTCATGCTCACCATCGCCCATCTCATACCAAGTTTAAATATTTAACTAGAAATATCTATATATACAGGGTGTCCACTCCAATCGTGGACCAATAGCTAATTTCTGAACCGTTAGAGATAAGCATATAGTTTATTTAGGAAAAAATCTCCAAATTTCGAAAGGAATTTTGGGTCCATTCAATGTTTTTCAAAAAATCAAATTTTGAAAGAGTTACGAAATTTAAATTTTTATACAGCCCCCCAGTCCTATTAATCATATTCAGTAAAACATTCTTGACACTGTAACGTTTAAAACTTAAAAAAAATCACTGTTCTACGACAAAAATTGACCGAGTTATGACGTTTTGAAAAATCAAGATTTTGAACGATTTCGCATACGGTCCCTTAAGCGATCTCTCGATGACGTCATGAAACAATGCAAAATCTTGATTTTTCAAAACGTCATAACTCGGTCAATTTTTGTGGTAGAAGAGTGATTTTTTTTTAGTTTTAAACGTTACAGTGTCAAGAATGTTTTACTAAATATGATTGATAGGACTGGGGGGCTGTATAAAAATTTAAATTCCGTAACTCTCTCAAAATTTGATTTTTTGAAAAACATTGAATGGACCCAAAATTCCTTTCGAAATTTGGAGATTTTTTCCTAAATAAACTATATGCTTATCTCTAACGGTTTAGAAATTAGCTATTGGTCCACGATTGGAGTGGACACCCTGTATATAAATGAATGTTGGTAAATGTGTATATATGTGTGTGTGTGTGTGTTCCCTAAGATCTCAGAAACTACCCGGGAGATTTGGCTGAAATTTTCACCGTTTGTTCCTTTTGGTACTGGGAAGGTTTAGAGACCAGTTTCAACAAAATCCGATGGGTAGTTATTTTATAATTTCAATTTTAGTCCTGATTCTGTCTTTGTAATTTCAATTTTAAACTCCATTTTCGAAGGCTTTCATCAATCCAATCGAGTATTTAGTGTATCAACTCAACTCTCTGACAGATAGATGGAATTGCTTGCTACCGTAAATTTGGCGATCTTTTAAATCGCGCCAAGAGCCCTCAATAATGGAAGTTTTCCCAATAACTATCTCAAGTATAAAGGATAAAAAAGGTATTTGATTAACAGATTAATCTTTTTTTAAAAACAAATGAGATTCAGTTTCATATTTCGGAACTCCTTTAGATTTGTAGAGGCTTAGATGTCATGCATTATTTTCCAGACGAACTCTATTTTGTTCTTTATACCTATTGCTGTTTTCAATCAAAGTATGTTAGGGTGAGTTCTGGTAAGTGCGTCCACGGGGTAAGTGCGTCCACTGGGAATTATATGAACACTGTCTTGAAATGGCTTCTGCAACACATCGACTATGTTAGATAACTGTCTAATGATAATTTCAATAGGTAGAATTCAGGCCTGGATTCAACAGACGAAACACAATCAGGGATAACTTAAATGTCTTAAAAAAAACTCTTAAGTAAAGATTGAGAAGGTTTTGTTTCAGTTTCTCTTGTAGTCATACCAAGCAATTAAAGTCAAGCAATGCAAGTTGTTTCTTTTAAGTAATAGCTACTAATAACATACATGGGGTATTTTGATCAAATACTGTAATTAAAATTTGTTTATATGACGGTACGCACTTTCTCTTTCTTTAAAGTAAGGTGGGGGTAAGTGCGTACCATTATGATGGGGCAAGTGCGTACCACTATCATGAGGCATATGCGTACTATTATACGGAGCAAGTGCGTACCATTATGATGAGGCAAGTGTGTACCATTACGTGGAAAATACGACTCTCGTAATTCACCTTTAATTTTGCTTATAACTCTTTTATAAACCGATTATAAATCCGACGTCATTTCCATCAAGTATTTATATTAACATTGAATGCGGCATAAGATTTCAATTTTATTCATTACCTCTGAAATATATTGGCTTTTAGATATCAGTTAGTAAATTTTTCGTTGAAAATAGCGATCATAAGCTGTACTTAATTTAAACCAGAATGACAAATGAAGCAATGAAATTAAGTGAAACACTAAATAAGGAACCAACAGATTCAAAAAACGAAGGTGGAGTAATGAATGAATTATATTTAAGAAAATTAAAGAACACCTTGTGAAAAACTATTTGAATGTACAAGAAAAAAAAAGTACAAGTATCACATCATGATCAATTATTCTCTTCTTTTTAGCCTACTTTCCCGTTAAAAATAAAAGAAAGACGGAAAAAGTATTAAAATTGGCTTAATGCATCTAAAAAATATCGCCAAGTCCAAAAAATATCGCCAAGTCCAAAAAATATCGCCAAGTTAAAAAAAATATCGCCAAGTCCAAAAAATATCGCCAAGTTAAAAAAATAAAAAGGTAAAATGAATGTCGAAAAATTAAAAATTTGAAAGTAGGGTATTGAGATGGGGAATTTGTGTGTCGGTCTGTCGGTCTGTCGGTCTGTCGGTCGGTCTGTCTGTCTGTCCCCCCCTAATAACTTTTGAATGAATATTCCGATTTGGACAAACTTTTTTTTGTTGGAAAGATCTCGGCGAGTACAGCTCATTCCCATATTTGATTTTTCGATTTGAACAATTTTTGGTTCAACTTTGAGCCGTTCAAACAACCTGTCCCGCGATACTAACTTTTTAGTTAACAGTCCGATTTGAACAAACTTTTTTTTGTTCGAAAGATCTTTTCAAGGATACTTCATTCCTGTATCTACATTTTCGATTTGAACAATTTTTCGTTCAACATTGAACCGTTCAAGCAACCTTTCCCCCTAATAACTTTTGAATGAACATTCCGATTTGAACAAACTTTTTTTGTTGGATAGATCTCGGCGATTACAACTCATTCCCATATTTGATTTTTCGATTTGAACAATTTTGGTTCAACATTGAACCGTTCAAGCAACCCCCCCCCCCCTAATAACTTTTGAATGAACATTCCGATTTGAACGAACTTTTTTTGTTGGAAAGATTTCGGCGAGTACAACTCATTCCCATATTTGATTTTTCGATTTGAACAATTTTTGGTTCAACTTTGAACCGTTCAAACAACCTGTCCCGCGATGCTAACTTTTGAGTGAACAGTCCGATTTCAACAAACTTTTTTTTGTTCGAAAGATCTTATCAAGGATACTTCATTCCCGTATTTACATTTCCGATTTGAACAATTTTTCGTTCAACATTGAACCGCTCAAGCAAGCTGTCACCCCTAATAATTTTTGAGTGAACAGTCCGATTTAAATAAACTTGATTTTTGTTCGAAGGATCTCAGCAAGGATACTTCATTACAGTATTTAAATTTTCAATTTGAACATTTTTTCGTTCAACATTGAACCGTTCAAGCAACCTTTCCCCACCTAATAACTTCTGAGTGAACCATCCGAATGGAATAAACTTTTTTTTGTTTGAAAGATCTCGGAGAGGTTCATTCCCTTATTTCGCTTTTTGGTTTGAACCATTTTTCGTTCAATATTGAACCGTTCAGAAAAAAATTTAACATCAGCGTTTACGGGGAATTTAAGTTGAATGTTGATCCTGAACTTAAAAGCGGATTTCCTTCAAACTAACTTTGTAAAAAAATGGTTTTGATAAATAATGTTTGTAAAGTACTTTTCTGAATAATCTTCTGTGAGGACTCTGATTCCGACTCTGACTCCACAAACATGGCGGAAATGCAGGCTCAGAAAAAAATGACTGACTGTGCAGACGATTTTTTGTTTATTTATTCATTTGTGTTATTTTATTTATTACTATTATTTTTTTTTGGCAGACGATTTTTTTGTAACAAAAGTGTTTCATTCACGAGGGCATTTTATTCTTTAGTTATATTTAACAACTGGCAACGGTTTAAAAGTGAAAATCGAGACATTTTATCGACGGACGAGTTTTTTTTTCCTTTCTTTGATAAAATGTGTTTTGATGTACTTTGTACTTTTAATTTTTTTTTTTTTTTGAAAACGATTGAGGAATTTTTCTACGGAAGAACTGTAACAGTTACATTCTTTAAAAGGTGCGACAAAACTTCATTTATTCATTTATTTACTTTTTATGTCTCTATTTCATCTGATGAGAGGGGTATATTTTGCTTTTAGAAATCAGCTTTAAGTGCTAAAAAGGTATGTTTGACATAATGTTTAGTCTCAGATGATCAAGAGAATAATGATCAGATGCTAGAATGCCGATGTCGATGTACGGGAAAGTAGGCTCGTTTAGTTCTTGACAGAACTTCTTGTTGCTCTTTATTTTGTGTTTTTTCTTACTGCTGCTGATTCTAATAAGAAAAATATTTTAAAACCGTATTTATTCAAAAAAAAAGAAAAAAACGAATTGTTCACTCAGGTCACCTAACGACCTACCATACAAATAGAATTAAAGAAAATCACAGGGGTACGCACTTACAACAAAGCTATTGGACGCACATGTCTCATCTTACATTTAAGAAGGGGTAAGTGCGAACCCTGGCTTAAACACAGACTGATTAATGTATTTAACCAAAATAAACTATGTAGACTATGAGTGATTATTACTAAATAAAAACAACTTACATTTGCTCACTTGGTCTTATTAAAAGGACAGAGGAAGAATCACAGACACAACTCTCTCAATCTTCAAATCACAGTTGTTCGCAAGACGCGTGGAATATCACTGATTGCGTTTCATCCATGCAAGCAAGTGCTGATCTCTAATATTAGGAATTATCCCAAGGCAACTACCTAACATATTTATGTGTGCCAGAAGTTTTTTCCTGCTCATATTCACATAATTTAAGGTGGACGCACTTACCCCGCTAGGTAGGGAAAGTGCGTACCTTAGAATAGGTGTCATAAACCAGGTCATAAAACCTATGCTTATGGTTTATTTGACATATTATATGCTTGAAAATCTTAGTAAAGGATCTGGAAAGAAAACTAAAAAAAAAATTATGAGTGTACAAGCTTTTTCAACAGAGCAGCATCCCTGAGAACATGAACTTTGCAAAAAAGGGTACGCACTTACCAGAACTCACCCTACTATATTTTCTCGCCAAACATCCAATCAATAGTTCGTTTTCATGTCCGTACTATTTGCTATGATATACCGCAATGTTGAAATTACTTTAACGCCTTACGGAATAATGTACATTTAGCGCCAAATATAATATTCAAGTTGATTTCAGATTGCCAAGAAGTAATTGATCAGTGCATTTTTACAGCGTAATTTTTCATACGTAAATTTTTCTTTATTATTGTTCACCGCTTTTTTTTTTTTTTTTTTTTTTAAATTTAAGGGAGCAGTTGACGGTCTACTTTTTTGAATTGATCAGTACATTTTTACAACGTAACTGTACATCTGTATTTCTTTTTTTTTGTTCACCATGCTTTTTTTTCTGAACTTAAGGGAGTAATTGATGGTCTACTTTTTTGGATTGATCAGTGCATTTTTACAACGTAATTGTACATATGTACATTTTTCTTTATTATTGTTCACAGTGCTTTTTTTTCTTTTTTTTTGAAATAAAAGGAGCAATTGATGGTCTACTTTTTTGGAGTGATCAGTGCATTTTTACAACGTAATTGTACATATGTACATTTTTCTTTATGGTTTTTTTTTTTTTGAATTTAAAGAAACAATTGATGGTCTACTTTTGTAAATATGTATATTTCTCTTTATTACTGTTCACCGTGTTTTTTTTTTTTCTTTTTTTTTTTTTTGAAGCAGCAATTGATGTTCTACTTTTTTGAAATGTCCAGTGCATTTTTAGAACGTAATTGTAAATGTGTACATTTCTCTTAATTTTTGTTCATCGTGTTTTTTTTTATATAACTTTAAAGTACAGGGTGCGCCAGAGAAACTTACTTTTTTGAAAAAATTCCTGCGCGGTGAATTGGCTGCGTAGAAAGCCGAGAGTGGGCGCATCTGGAGCGGGAAATCTCCAAGTTTTGTTTTCCCTTTAATTAGTCGCCATCATGCTATGGTCAAAAGAACAGCGCGCCTTTGCCGTCAAAAGCTACTTTTCGAACGGTCGCTCAGTTATTGCTACGCAACGCGCGCATCGAGGATTTCTTCCTTCCCAGCTTCGAAAAAATGAACATTAGGGACGTGTGGTTTAAACAAGATGGAGTCACCAGGGCCTGATTACTGAATAGGCCAATTAGGCCGTGGCCTAGGGCCCCCCACAGTGTATGGGCCCCCAAATGGCTAGAATTGCTCTAATCGATGGCTAAAATTGTTTTATCCAATGCCTAAAATTGTAAAGCCTCAGTATAGGGGGCCCTAAAAGAGTGTTTAGCCTAGGGCCCCGTAATATCTTAATCGGGCCCTGGGAGTCACAGCACACACAGCACGAGATTCAATGAATTTGTTGCGACAACATTTCCCGACCACCTCATCTCTCTCAAAGGCGATCTCCCATGGCCAGCACGCTCCCAGATTTGGGGCCGTGCGATTTTTTTATGGGGTTATTTGAAATCCCTGGTTTATGTTGATCGACCACGCACAATAGCTCACCTCAAGAATAACATTCGCGACGAAATTGCCAACATACCAATTGATATGCTGCAAAGAGTACTCACAAACTTTAAAAATCGTATTAATCAGTGTATGCTCAATGGGGGTCATCATTTAACCGATGTCATTTTCAAGACTAAATGAAAAAAAAAATGGGATATTGTATTCTCAAATAAAAAAAGAATTAAAACAATAACTTAAGTAGTTTTGTTTTTATTGACATTTCAAAAAAGTAAGTTTCTCTGGCGCACCCTGTAGCTATTTGTGGTCCAGTCACATTCTATTGTAAATATGTCAATTTCATTTTATTACTATTCAATGCTCTCTCTCTCTCCTTTTTAATTAATTTAAAAGAGCTATTCATGGTCCAGTCACATTATACATTTTATGTGTCTCTAAATTTTATTTTCAAAACGAAGATCTCTTTTCACGATTTGTGGAGAGCTTCTTCGTCCAGGGGGTCTAGTCTCTGCCCAATACGGAAAAATTCTCCGCATTCAAAACCAACCCGTGACGTCATTTTAACGTATGTAGCGAGACCCGCTAGTCTCTGCCCTTTTTTTCCGCACGCAAAATACGTACTCTAAAATGTAAACATACGGAAAATTTACGCCGTCTTTTTTCAGGCGGAAAACCATTTTGCGTACTTAAAATCCAAGATGGATGCCGCGTTTGCTGCGTTGGATTAGCAACTAGAAGACGTTGAAAGATTGGAAACGATAGAAATAAATGGTGTTTAAAGACCAATTCAATGCTTTCGAGCTTTCAGATCGCAGATTTGTTAAACTTTTCAGATTAACAAAAAATTTAGCGATTGATTGACCTCACGGAAGATATTAAAGATAGTTTTCCCTCCGGAAGACTACCAGCTCACTTGCGGGTAAGTACTTTCTTCATTATTTTGCAAACAAAACATCATTTTTAATGCTTTGCGTCCATTTATAGAGTAGTAGCAAATCTTGTTCGCGCCTTACGAAAACTGTTGTTTACTTTTTTCACACAGATTCCTTTTATTCAACCATATTAAATCAACCAAAAAACGAAAGAAATCTCGACCTGGCCGTTTCGGATTTTCATGTAACTTTCGGGAATCCTACCCTTGAACAGTGCTGTATTTACGTATGGTCTTAATGGGCTATAGCCCAGGGCGGCATGATTGGGGGGGGGCGGCACTTTTTTCCTGTAAAATGAAAACTTGTTTTTTTTAGACAGCAGGGTGGATCGGCCGCGAGAATTATATCTATCAATTGAATTAAATACTGTTCTTTGTTAATAACGCTGTGTGAGGCAGGGCTTTGCACGTTTTACCTTGAAAATACATTTTATGTCAAGTAAATAAAGTTTTTTTTTTTTTACAACTCTGAAATTCAACACCTCAAGGGGGGGGGGGCAGTTTCAAAAGTCCAGGGCGGCCTCACGTCTTTTTTTTTATATTGAAAAATCTATTATTCATAATTAATCACTAATTAATTTCTGAAATTCGTTAAAAAACATTTTTTTTTCTTGCACGCAGTGTTGTAAAATATTATAACTCAAGTTCTATGAGAGGTACAGAATTGCATATTAACTCATTTTAATAACAATTATATGCGCTTTAATTTGATATGTAACGACAATATTTCGAGGAAAGATTTTCTCACAAAATAAATAAATAAATGACACTGTCAATTAAAAATTTAAGCCCAAGTCCGACAATACTTTAGAGGCCCCCTTCTGTGCTCTGCCTTCTCAAGTCACCAAAAAAAAATCTTTTTCGCAGTGGCGATATAAGGGGGGCCAGCCCCGTGGCCCCCTTGTATCCCCGCCCTTAATTATCCCCCCCCCTTGTATCGCCACTGCGATACAAGGGGGGGGATAATTAAATAATACTCTATAAATGGACGAAAAGCATTAAAAATGTTTTGTTTGCAAAATAATGAAGAAAGTATTTACCCATCCCCCCCCCCAAGCTCAATGGCGCGAATCCCCCCCCCCCAAAAAAAAAAATTTCACAACCCTCTTGTGCTTTTTATTTTTTTTCCTCTTTTTTATTTCTTTTTTCTAATATTATTTATTTATTTTTTAAATTATAACTATTAGTTTTTCATGTATTAACTTTTTAAAAGTACTAATTATGCGCAGAATATAATCGCTTTTTTTCTCTTCCACACATTCCAAGCACACCCACACACACACGAAAAAAAAATAATAATTTAAATAAAAAAACTAAATTAATAAATAATTTAAATAAATAAATCAGTTTTAAAAAATCCCCCCCTAAAATTTTGTTGGCGCAACTTGCGCCATAATCCTCCCTGTGGGCACCCCTGAGGGGGGTGATTTTTGGGGATCATTGTATAGAGCTCTGCAAGGCCCTATGTAGTTGCACTGTATGCATTATGTCTAGCCCTGATACTGTTTTTTTATATCCATTTTAGCTCAAGATTTTTAAAGCTAATTCCCAAGAAAGAAATCTTTTTTTCTTTCCATAAAATGAACTAAATAAGAGAAGTGCTAATTAAGTATCAAAAGAGATTGTTTTTATTTTTCAATTTATGAATCATTATTTTTTTCTTAAAAATACATAATTCTTCAATGCTGTGCATCAGTTTTTAAAAAATTAGGGGCCCCTTAGGAAGATGAGGCCCCAGTCCCAGGCCTAGATGGCCTGTGCCATAATCAGGCCCTAGCAATTGTGTTAATTAGGGCTTGTAGTACTTGTTTTTAATTCCATATCCAGCACAAAAATATTTTAAATTAGATTCTGAAAAATATTATAGTGTTATACATATTCAGGAGCCCCGAAGGGAGGTCATGAGAGTTTTCCTCATTCGGCAAGCTCGAAATGACAAGTCGGCAAATTCAGGAACAGTATTACTTTTTTTGTGAAGCTGCAATATCTTCCTGTTTTTACATAATTTTGTTGCCTTTGAAAATAAGAAGACCCGATTTATAAAACTCAATTCGGCTGTTGTCAAATGACCATCATGCTTTAAATGATGATATAGATAAATGGTGATAGATGCAATATTCTATGATATGTCATACAGTCAATACGCTTTAATCTGTATATATGTTAACAACAATAATTTATAAATCATGAAATCAATTGTTTTGACTATTCAAAATACACTCCCGCTGTTATTTATCTAAATTCCAATATTTGTCAATGATTTTTTTAGTGACACCCATTGTCTTTTCTCATAAGTAATAGTATAAGGTCTGTGTGTATGCAAACAATGGAAAACAAAAGTAAAAGCGTTGTCTGCCGAGCATTGCCAAGTCAACGATTACGATACGTGCCGATTGAAACACTAATTTTCGATTGGCTGATTTGGATCGGAATAAAGGCGTGGCTTAATATTTTTCAGTACGTTCGTAAATACGCCGAATGTTAACGTACGTTCGGAATATTTGGGCAGAGACTACGCAGTTACCGCACGTACGGTTATCAGCATACGTTATTAGAGTTCGTTACGATGCGTGCGTACGTTGACGGCATGATTAACGTACGTAAATTTACGTATGGGCAGAGACTAGACCCCCAGATGTGTAAATAAAATTCCTATCTAAAATCAAATTATGTGTAAAGTTTTTCATTGCTCAGTATTTTTTAATTTTTATAAAAATAATTGGTGGCCCTTTGCTTCATTTAGAATTCTTAAAATCTTTCATGCCTATTTTCAACAACGCTTTATAGATTTTTACATCCAAAACACCATGCGGAGACGAAATATACATCTAGGCAGAACAACGTCTGCCGAGTTCTGCTAGTCACCCATAAAATTGCACACTGCTAAAAATATCGCTTGCATTTAAAGAGCAACATCTGTTTAAAAAGAAAAACTAGCGAGTAAGAAAAAAAAGCGAATTAAAAAGGTTCAATTTCTATATTTTTTAATTTGTTGTCTGCCTGTATTTAACTTCATAATATTTTATAAACACATTTTGGCAATTGATTAGTGTTATTACTGTGTTTTAAAATATACTTAAGACAGAACGATTGTATCAAATTTGTGAGTTTCAATTCTTTCTCGATTTATTATAATGAATTTTTATGGTCTGCGTGGTTCTAATAAAAT
>JAXGGA010011472.1:0-42315 GCA_038373865.1 Uloborus plumipes | reverse complement strand
AAATAAGATAGGTTTTCTATTTATGTAACTGACACACATAAATTATAGCCTATGTCCGTCTCCTGGCTCTAAGCTACCTACCCACCAATTTTTAGCCATATCGGTACAGACGTTCTTGAGTTATAAGTAGTGTAACTAACACGACTTTCTTTTATATATATAGATAATTTTATCCTAAATAGAGCACAGGGGTCTTGAACCTTTGGTAAAGCAAAAAGTTAAGCATAATAGCAAAAGAAAGAATAACTACATGCTTAGCACTCATTAAATAACTTGAGCCTATGTGACTATTGAAGTTCTGCATCTTATCTCCTATAATTAAGGAATGTTTATTAACTGCCGAATAAGTATCAATAGAAGTCAAATCACTCGTTTCGCCAATTTCATGAGTTTAAGATAAAATTTGATAAGAAAAACTATTAAAACACCATTTGATAATAACTAGATGAGTATTAAAACTTATAATCTTTACTCAACGAATGCGTATTTAAAAATCTCTTTTTTAGAATTTTCAATTAAATTTACAACACTAGGAGCAATAAAATGTCGAAATGGTGGTCAAAAGAAGTTAAGACATTCAATTTAATTACTATTTTTCAAGAAAAATAAACTTTGGAAAAGGTATTTTTACTCAAAACAGTTAAATTGTCGCTGTATTTCAATAAGTTAATTTAGTTTTAATTTGATGAACCCATATTAAGAATGAAAAGCTACATTAAGTATGTGGCCGACTACTGGATAAATCATCCAAACTGCTTAGAACCAGTGGTCGGCCTACCATGGCCGACTATTGGAAATGCAGAAGAATTCTGTACCCAGTAGTCGGCCACCCCTTTAAAAAACAATCGAGTCTAACCAGGAATTCGCTCTTTCATTGAAACATTATGTTAGACATTCCATTAAGATAAAAATCACTCAAATTTACAGTAGAATTAAATTAATAAGTGTAATTGGCCATTTTAAGAAGACGTGTCCTCTTAGCTGAAAAATAAGCAGAATCGCAATCTTGGATGACGGGCACACCATTCAAAATGAAATGACTCATTACTCATTCAAAAAAAGTACCAAAAACTTAACTGCCACTGGTTGATGATTGAGGATAGGTACATGAATGTGTGAATGCGCCATATCTGATTTTGAATTAAAAATGTACTATTTAAGGGGAGTTTTATGTCATTATGGCCGACTACTGGAGACTGGCCGACTACTGGAGCACTTACCTTATGTCAAATTTGGCAAGTAGCTAGATGCGGTCGATTATAAACATCTTTCTTAAAAAATACAGCAAAATTTCAGTGGGATCAAAGTCATATTTAGTTCATAATGTTAATCGATGGTTTACACCAAAATCCAGTTGAAAAAAAAAAGTTTTATTTCCCATTAGCAGCATTTAAAAAGATAACAGATTCAGTATCATTTACATTGATTCCCGTAGGAGATAGGGAGCGTTTGTCGAGCAGCGTCCTCTGGCGGCGGTGAGAATTCGTTGCCACTTTCAAACTAGCGCATCCGTAGAACATTTCTCTCCTTCTTTCTACTCCGTGGTGAAGAGATTAAACTGCGAGCCCTTCCATTTCTGCCGCTTTTCTTCGTGTGGAGTACTTTTTTTGGAGAAAATGTTTTAAAATTATTTGTGAGCAAATGCCGATCAAATTACACTTTAGTAAAAAAAACAATTCTCAATTTTGGGACGGGTCCAGGCCCCCTGAGCCCACCCCTTATATACGCCCTTGTGCTCTATATTTTCTTTTAAGATATCAAACTCATTTGGCACTATGCCAACTTCTCGCTTCCTTAAGCTCCTTCAACCCGAACCTGCTCATCGACCCCGGCAGGAGGCCATACTGCATATTGTGGCGCAGCAAGACAGTCTTTAACAGTCCCGCTTTCTACCACCATGCAGCTCATACACAGCCGCCTGCACACACACCAAAAGCAAATTGTCAGTGCGAAAAACATAATTTGAATTCGAGATGAAAAAATTCCTTTTTTAAATAACAATAGAAAGCTTATACTTTATAATACGATACATAACAGTTCTTTATATTCAAATATATAAATCGTCATAGTTTAAATATATAACGTCATATAAATAAACGTCATAGTTTAAAATTCTAAGAATGAAGTTCAAAAATGTGCGTAAAAATATCACAACCGTGCAAATGGATGATTTCTGTAAGCAATCGATGAACTTATTATTATTACTTTTTTTTTTGAAGGGTTCATTTATTTAGGTTAGTTTATAAGTAGAATATTTCAGCATTTTTTATTCAAACTGATTACTCTGTTTCATCTGTCGGATTTTTGAATTGTTTTTCAGGAAAAATAAATCTTAATTAAACACATGTTTGTGAAAACTGCAACACCATGAAGGACTTGCGCGAATGGGCTGAAATTTTCAGCAAATGCAAAGTAGGGTATGATATGCAAATGATTAGAATTTTAGACGCGTAGCGCATGCGTACGCTGAGCAACGTCCTCTGAACGCCGAATTTACCCGAATAAATAGACGGCTTCCGCAAGGCGTGTATGGTTATAGGTGGTTGTCTTCTTGTGATAAACGTTAGATCAGACGTTGCTTATGCCTCTTCGACGAAAAAGAGCGAGGTTTCAACAACTTACGGAGTTTGAACGGGGGAGGATCATCGGCCTTCGTGAAGCTGGATTGTCTTATCGTGAAGTAGCCGCTCGTGTGCAGCGTAACAGCAGCACAGTGATGCGTGTTTGGAAGCAGTGGACGGACGAGTGTCGGACAACTCGGAAATCCGGGAGTGGACCCCGAAATGTGACGTCAGCGCGCGATGATAGACACCTGATCCGCATGGTACTGACGGACCGTACAGCTTCTTCTAGACAACTGGCAGCACAGTGGTCAACAGCTACAGATACAAATACAAATACAAATGTGGCGACCAGCAGCAGGCTCTGGGCCCAACTTGGCTGGTCCTAGTCAAATTAAAGACCCCAATGAAGATCAATGGCCCTCTTAAAGCCATCTACTCCATTGCTCTTTACCGCCTCTTCCGGTAAGCTATTCCAAGTTCCCACTACCCTGCTAAAATAGTAATTTTTTCGAATTTCAAGATTAGCCTGAGATTTAAACAGCTTAAAACAATGACCCCTTGTCCTGCTTTCCGTGCGAAAATCTAACCCCGTAACATCATTCATTTTAATAAATTTAAACAACTGAATCATGTCCCCTCTGGCTCTCCTTCGCTCAAGACTATACATATTAAGCATTCTAAGTCTGGAATCATAGTCTAAATTAGAAAACCCATTTACTAACCTTGTAGCCCTTCTTTGTACCCTTTCCAATAAATTAATGTCTTTCTTCAGATAAGGAGACCAAAACTGAACAGCATACTCCAAATGAGGTCTTACCAAACTTCTATATAGAGGCAGAAGAACCTTCTTAGATTTGTTTGAAATAGATCTATTAATAAACCCAAGCATCCTATTGGCTTTGTTACTAGCTATGCTGCACTGTTGACTAGACTTGAAATCCTGATTTATTAAGACACCTAGATCCATAACATTATCTGCCCTACTAATGACTGAACCCTGTAAATAATAGCTTGTATGCTTATTTCCATGACCGAAATGCAGCACTTGACATTTCCCAACATTAACTGCCATACCCCACTTGTCTGCCCATTTAGTAATATGATCCAAATCCTGTTGCAGCTGATTTATTTGTTCGTCATTTTCTACAACCCCCATAAGTTTGACATCATCGGCAAAACAATTCATGTTTCCAGAAACATTTTCATGAATGTCATTCATAAAAATAATAAACAAAAGGGGACCTAAAACTGATCCTTGGGGAACCCCACTTAAAACCTCACTCCATTTAGAATAGTTACCCCTAACAACTACTCTTTGTTTCCTTCCTGTCAGCCAATTCCTAACCCAAACTAGAATTTTACCTCCTACCCCTATATCAGCTAATTTACTGAGTAGTGCTACATGCGGTACCTTATCGAAAGCTTTTTGAAAATCTATGTAAACAACATCTACGCATTTTTTGCTATCTAAAGCCAAGGTAACCTTGTCGTAGAAATGTAATAAATTAGTAGCACACGATTTACCTTTTCTGAAACCATACTGCAAACTACTCAACAGCCCATTATTTTCTAAGAAATTCATAATCTTAATTTTGATCAATGTTTCAAAAATTTTACATACCACTGAAGTCAGACTCACAGGCCTATAATTTCCTGCATTACCTCTAGACCCTTTCTTGAAGAGTGGTGTAATGTTAGCTAGTTTCCAGTCCTCTGGCACTATCCCTGAGTTATACGAAGCATTGAATATATTAACTATAACGTCAACTAATTCCTCTGCACATTCTACTAGAATTTTTGGATAAATATTATCTGGTCCCGGAGCTTTTGTGGTTTTAATTTTTTTCAAATAAAGTAATACGTCCTCCCTGGAAAATACAAAGTCCTCAAGCTGTGTAGTAGCTTGTGTCATGCTTGTGTCAACTGTTGAGATACAGTTATCGTTAAAAACACTGGAAAAAAAGTCATTTAGAACATTTGCTATATCACCATCATTCTGAATTAAATTTCCATGCTCATCAACTAGTGGCCCAATTTGACTATTTCGAACTTTCCCAGAATTTGCGTATGCAAAAAACTCCTTTGGATTCCTGTCAATATTATCTGCCAGCTTTTGTTCCAATTCTCTTTTTTGAAACCGTACCAAATACTTAAAACTACGCCTAGCCTCACAATACTCTAGCCAGTCTGCGTTGTGACCAGTTTCTTTTAATCGACGAAAAGCAGCTTGCTTACGGTTTAGAGCGTCCTTAGTTTCCCTAGTGAACCACATGGGCCAAATTTTTGTGTTTACCCCTTTTCTCCTAAAAGGAACAAAATCTCCAACTGTTTTTGCTAGTTTTTCCTTAAACTCTGTCCACTGCAAATTTACGTCGCTGTTGTCCAAACCTGATGAAAAAACCGCTTTCAAACTCTGCCTGAGTGCGACAAAATCAGTATTTCTGAAATTAGGTACAAACCTAAAATTTTTGCCTTTGTGCATATCAAACTTAATCCCAAACCTAATGCTGTTGTGGTCACTATCCCCAATATGCTCCCCTACACATAATGCCTGTACAGAACCTTCAACATTGCAGAAAACAAGATCCAAAACAGTATCCTGCCGTGTTCCCTCAGAAACAACTTGATCTAAAAAACAGTCACCAATTACTTTTAGAAATTCTTCTTCTCTACTATTATTGGGGTAAGAATTATTCCAATCAATGCCCGGAAAATTGAAATCCCCCATTATAATTACCGGTCCCTTACTCGACATGTCTCTAATAATACGATACATCTGTTCATCTTGACCCTGGCTTAGATTAGGTGGACCCTGGCTTAGATTAGATGTTTCAATGTGTGCTTAATCAATTTGTAGACGTCTGCTGCAGCGTGGACTGCGCGCAAGGACTCCTTTATACAGGATATTGTTCACGCTAAACCATCGCCGCCTGCGGCTACAATGGGCTAATCAGCATATAAGGGCTGGCGTGCTGATTGGCAGCATGTTGTGTTTTCTGACGAATCCCGCTTTTATTTGTGGCACCATGATGGCCGCATTCGCG
Source organism: Uloborus plumipes (assembly GCA_038373865.1). NCBI lineage: Eukaryota > Metazoa > Arthropoda > Arachnida > Araneae > Uloboridae > Uloborus > Uloborus plumipes. Next base: position 36,707 of record JAXGGA010011472.1, on the reverse strand, counting down.
TCCGACGCTATGCCAGTGAACGCCACCTTCCAGAGTGCATTATCGAACGTCACAGAGTGGACGAACACCTGGAGTCATGGTCTGAGGTGCCATATCATATCACGGACGATCTCAATTGTGGGTAACCTGAACAGCAACCGGTATATCAATGAAGTTCTCTTCCTTCACGGCTTGCCTGGAGCTGTATTTCAGCAGGATAATGCCCGCCGTCATGTCGCTAGGACTGTTCAATCCTTCCTTGCATCGCAGCAGTTGCAGCTTCTTCCCTGGTCAGCGTTTTCCCCGGATATGTCACCGATTGAATATGTCTGGGATTTCGTTGGTCGGCGTCTCGTTCGTAATCCTCGTCTTGTTGCTACTACAGACAGTATGAATGCTCTTGATCAGGCAGACATAAAAATTTGTTTGACTCCATGCCATGTCACTTAGCAGCACTTATTGCAGCGCGTGGTGGCTACACAAAATACTAATTTCAATATTTTTTTATTGTTCGTTGGCTTTCTAAGTTTAATACTTCTTTGTGCCACTATCACTCAGCTGTGTATTAAATTTCATTCAATTATGACGATTCCTTCATGGTGTTGCAATTTTCGCAAACATGAGTTTATAAAATAAATTTTAATGTAAAAAGCTAAAACTCAAGAGAACTTTAAGTTTTTCTCTCTCTCCCAGAGGAGGTTAATGCAATCCGACAACAATGTCATTCTGTGTAAAATCAATGATGTTTCGTGCCATACTATTTTTGTTTTCAATCAAGTTTAGTAGGCAATCTGTATCAATATTCTGTACTACCGAACGGTCTTATTTTTTTGCTCTGAGGATCAGTAAAAATTTGGCATTTTTGATACTTTTTCTTAAATTTAGACCAATAAAAAGTAATTTATTGCTGAAAAATCAATGAATTATTAGAACAGATTATATAAATAAAAACAAAAGGCACTGTTGCCAGATAATGCATATGTGTGTAAAATTTGTCAAGATAATTACTTTTAAAGCAAAATTATAGAAAAATAGAAATTAATTTCACAAAAAATCTTAATGTTATGAAATTGTTTCACATCATACATCACTTTTCTCAAAATCAGCACCAAAAAATACATAAGGATCACCTAATACCCCTCTAGTATTTTTTCATCGCAGGCTTGTGTTATTTGTCAACATCGGTAAATAATGAAAAGCACCATTGTTCTAGAGAACAAATGAAATTATTTGTCGGTGCGATGTTCATGAAATAAATTTTGTGCTCCATATGAAATGTTTTGTAAACATAAATATTTATCTAAAATGTTCAATTGGGGTCCATCGTGGCCTAGAGTGAAAGTCCTCGTAAGAAAGTGGTCGCGGGTTCGAGTTTCATGGTTGTTATTTCAACCTCTCTGTGCTGTAAATATGTCCTGTCCTTGTCAGGAGGCAAGGCGCTTAGTACGCAGTCCTCATGTATGTTGAAGCTGATGGCTTCTGTATAAAAAAATGTTCAATTTAGGAAATAAACTGCCAAAAAAAAAAAAAAACGAACTTTAATTCTAAAAAGTTGTTCCGGAGAGAAATCCCAATTCAATTTCTGAAGATCGGAAAGATTAATATTTTCCGTCTTCATTATAGCTAATTTACTTAGTTCTACAATTTTAATTCAAGGATTCAGTTAAAAACTGTTTCCCTCCCTTGGTTCTTCTGTCAGAAATTTCAAATCTGCTTAAACCGGGAAGTATTAAAACAAATCAATGTCTTCTTGATCAAAGGAAATCTAAGCTGACAGAGTGCCAAGTTCTCCCTTTGCTATTTTCATTTTAAGAGGCAGTTTCTCTAGAACCAGGCAGAAATTGGGCGTCCGGATATACACCATTTTTGATTTTGCTAAAATTTTTATGGTGGATTCTTCTAAAGATTTCAGTAGACACGTATTTTATCTTTTTCCCCGAAAATATTTTTAGGGGCCTGTAAAAAATTCGTAAAGTTTAGACCAAATTTGTGTTTTTCTAAAATCGACCTTTTTAAAAATTAGATTATCTCAGCTCGCTGAGCATCAACCAAAGTATTTTTTGCAATTACATCATCTCGTTTAGTGTCCAAATCGAAATATATTTTAAATTTTATAGCTGACCATCGGGGGATCCTGTCAGAGGCTGCCAAATTTCGCCGAAAATAGTGAAAAATTGTCATGTTTGAGGCCCCCTAGGTCCCTGCCCTGTGAGTCAGTAACAATTTTTGCATGAAACCTAGTTAGTACTATATAATACTCAAATCGATCATTAGTTGCACGACTTATTCTCAGTGGCCACGAAAAATGGCCCTTTTTGTACGTACAGAAACGAAAAAGTGTGCACTTTGTGACCTTATATCTCTAAATGATGAGGGTCAACAGAACTTGATGGGTGTATTTTAAACTAGAGTATGTTTTTTCACGAACAAGTGACAGACCTATACGCAAATGTGCTGGAGGCGAATAAAGTGCACCTCAAGATGAGAAAATTGCATGTGTTAACGACGAATCTAGTTAGTTGTGCACACTTCGTGATCTTATATCTCCATGCAGAGGGTCAACAGGGAACTTGATGAGGGTATTTTAAACTAGGGTATGTGTGTATTTTCACATACAAGTGACGGAAATATGGGCAATTTCTCTTTAAGCACACTATACGTATTTCAAAAAAGTAAAATGAACTATTCCTTTTTCAATTTAACCAATACCTCTCTTCAAATTTGGCACAATGGTGATTATTGAGAATTAATTTGAGAGGGATTTAATTTAATTTGAGAGGGGCATATTAGAATATACCATGTCCATGCAAATTTGTGTGTGACAAAGCATATAAATCGAGTACAATTACTAGATTCGTCTTTAACACATGCAATTTTGTCATCTTGAGGTGCACTTTATGAGCCTACAAGACATTTGCCCATAGGTCTGTCACTTGTTAGGGAAAATAAACTCTAGTTTAAAATAAATTCATCAAGTTCCCTGTTGACCCTCAGTGCACGGAGATATGACATCACGAAGTGTGTACAACTAACTAGATTCGTCGTTAACACATGCAATTTTCTCATTTTGAGGTGCACTTTAATCGCCTCCAGGAAATTTGCCCATAGGTCTGTCACATGTTCGTGAAAATACACATACTGTAGTTTAAAATACACCCATCAAGTTCCCTGTTGACCCTCATCAGATATAAGGTCACGAAGTGTACTCTTTCGTTTCTGTACGTACAAAAAGGGCCATTTTTCGTCACCACTGAGAATAAGTCTTGCAACTAATGATCGATTTAAGTAATATATATATAGTACTAACTAGGTTTATTGCTAAAATTGTTACTGACCCACAGTGCAGGGAGCTAGGGGGCCTCAAACATGACAATTTTTTACTATTTTCGGCAAAGTTTGGCCGCCCTTGACAGGATCCCCCGATGGTCAGCTATAAAATTTACAATATATTTCGATTTGGACACTAAATGTAATGATGTAATCGCAAAAAATACTTTGGTTGATGCTCAGCGAACTGAGATAATTTTAAAAAAGGTCGATTTTAGAAAAACACAAATTCGGTCTAAATTTTACGAATTTTTACAGGCCCCCAAATTTTTTCTGGCGGGAAAAAGAAAAAATACGCGTTTACTGAAATCTTTAGAAGAATCTACCATCAAAATTTTATCAAAATCAAACATGACATGAATCTGACCTGCCTGACTCTTATAAAAATTGCCTCTTAAGGAAAATGCATAATTCCAATGAACGAAGTAATTTTTGATAATCGCCACAGGGGAACAAGTCAAAAAAGACCCGCAACGAGTCCATTCAAAGATCGCCTCGCTGTGCGAAGCCCCTAAAGCATTGTTTGGAATGAAATGGTTTCAGAGGCAAGCAAGTTTGAAAACCCATAGTACACTGCCTAAGGCGGCTAATCTAGTTGCCTTTGCGGCAAGTACTACCAATAACAGTCAACGAATTGAACCAAAAATTAAATCAGTAATTTAAATTTTAACTTATTGACTCTCACTGAAAAAAAAATAAACACGTAGAAATTAGCTTGAAAATTTTGACTGCATGATTTTAAGAGAAATGAAAAGGAATGATTTATTGCCCCGAAAGAAATCATAGTAAGTATCAAAAATTCCATTCTCATATCGGTTGAAAAGAGACATCTTTATTCAAAATGAAAGAATCAAAAGAATAAAAATGGCAAATAAAAGAATTTATTAAAGCAAAACTATTTTAGAATGGCATTTTAAAAAGTGTACAAGATGTGTACATACCTGCCAACATGTCTACTTAGAAAATCTTACAATTTTTCCTACGAAATCGTACTGAGACAATAAATAAGTTATTGTAATTATATCACGGTCACTTTCAGTAGTTTTCTTTCATTTTGATTAATATTTTAACTTTTCTTTATATTTTCACTTGAATAAATTAATTTCAGTCGCAATTTTCAGTGACGTATGTGTTAAATATAAGCATGCTGGTAAGAAAAAAAAAGCATGAAAAAAAAATAAATAATAATAAATGAAATAAAATAAAGTAGTCTTCGGTAGTCATGCTAAAATAACTTCTAAACATCAAAAATATTAAAGCACTGACCAGATGTTAAAGGATTGAAATGTCAAGCAAAAGAAGCGATTTTACGAGAATCTCAGGTAGAATGTAAAACTGTAAATTGTTGGGAAAAAATTTATAAATTATAAAAATAAATAATTAAATGGGATAACCGAAGGTAGCATATGTTAATGTAACCTAAAACACCATGCAAAAGGATTGCAGTCTCAACCACGCGGACCAGTTTTCCGCAAAGTACGCGTTCAGTGCTGAAATATGACGAAGTTTGGGCTTTGCGTCGCGTATTAATACATGTAACGATTTATTCTAAATAAGCTTAGTCGTTGAAATTTAGTTATATATGAAAAAAAAAAAAACCATTGGAATTTATGAAAAACGTACGATTTTACACCTTTACCGTACGATCGTACAAAAGGGCAAAAAAACGTACATTGTACGGCCAAAACCTACAAGTTGGCAGGTATGTGTGTATGTTATCAATAATTACCGACATAATTGTGTGAGGACATTTGGAAAAAAATTATTTTCGGATGAGAGTAGTTAATAGCATAACGGGAAAAATCAAATTTCCAGTATTAACACAGGAAAAAATACCGAAATTTTGGGGAAACATTATCAAACTTGACATAGAAGAAAATCCTTAATGCCATGTATTTACAGAATAAAAAATAAGGAGTTTGTAAAGAGATAACAGCAAAATTCAGGAGTTTTAAGGACCCTTTTTTTAAAAGAATGACTTTATGAGGTGTGGATCAAAGTGACTCAAAAGCAGCTTCTGAATCCTCAAATGAATTAATAGTTAAACGATTTGAGAAAAGTAATAACATCCAAAATACTAGTAAAAATTCTTTTCTTTTAATTCAATTCTTTATACTCGAAACACTTAACTTTCATTTTAACTCCTAGTTTCCATACACTAAAAAAAGAAAAGCGACATGCTTAATTAATATAACTTCTTTTATGGTTTATTTTCATTGGTTATTCGAGACCCCCATATAAGGCATTAGTTATTTGTCTCCCTCCCACCCAATAATCGTTTGGACTCTACCTTTGTGTCCTCATCTAGTCTTTCCACCGCCCTCTTTCAGAAACCAGCATGTGCTTGCTTATGCAAATTGCAAAGTCAAAATTACACAACATACTAATAAAAAACATTTTTATTATTCTTTCTACACTGAGAGCATACAAGTCTACATTAAAAAATATTTTACTGTATTTGAAGGTCTAAGAATGCAGCATTCTTGAAACTGTTAAAAAAATTGTAACTTTAAGCAAAATGGAAATAAAAAATAAATAAATAATTATGTAGTATCACATTATGTAGGCACAAAGTTGTCAGCAAATGACATTTTATCAATAACATCTTATATTTCATTCAATAAGCATAAACTACAGAAATATTAGGCAAAGCTTCCAAAACATTTTAAATAAGTACAGTAGAGGGGAAAATAAATTTTGCAAGTAACGAGAACAGTTCTCAAATGCAAATTTAATATAAATAAACTGAGATATTTGTATAAAAAGCAAAAGTCACGCATATTATGCCAACAGCAATAAACAATACATTTAGAAATTTAAATGGACAACAATGAAATATAGGTGCTCTGCATGCAATAAAATTATTGCATTTACAAATACCCCAAGTAGCACACTTCGTTTTTTAAAGGTTGTAAAATGGTTATTAACGTTGTGACAACGGATTAAAAACGTTTATAAGACGTATAAACGTTTTTTTGTGCTACCTGGGACATGAATATTTAATATTATATATTCGATTTAGAAGTCGTTCAATCAACGATTGTTGAAAAAAAAAATGTTTTAGAAACCAGTTAATATTTTAAACTCATTATCAGCTGGAGCACATACATACTGAAGTTCAAGACAGTTATACTGTGTGCATGGATCACTAAATAATGCAAAATTATTTTGCTGATAAAAACTTTTGATTAAAATTCGATGAGACATCAACTATGGATAATTATATTTTCAATACATAGACATAAGGTATTTCATATTTCCTTTTATTTGTGCTTCACCAGTATTTCCTTTAGCTTTTCTTGATTTGCTCCACACATATCATCAACCTTGAAATGAAAAAATACTCAAATATAATTTTAGCATTAAAAATATTAATATTTTAGCATTAAAAAGATAAAATTTAGCAATGCTTTAATGCATTCAAAATAGGTCAATTTGTCAATTTAGCGTAGCAGTACCCAATGAATCTTTTCCTTTTCGGGTGAAAAACATTACTACTTTATCCTTCTGCAACAGAAAAATAAATGCTTTACTCCAGTAAGGTACAACTAAGTCTCTTTTTGGGCAAAAGCAAATAGCAATCTCTCGTAGAGGGAAAGAAAAGCTTGCCTAGGGTGCACATTATTAGGGTGGTATTATGGTTTGTTAAGATTTTCAACTACATTATAAATAGCACATTAATGCTGGCTGTTCCTGAGCCATAGGTTTTGCACTGCTACAAACATAGTTGTTTAATATGATTCCAGTGGTGACCAGATAAGAGGTAATTGAAACTTCACAAAAATGTCTTTATTCATTAAATGCGGATGTATTGCAATGTTACAGTTTTTTCTTTTCTTCTGCCTAATGTCTCTCCTCGTTTGATGGTTTATGTGCACATACTGCCAAACCAGGCAATCGTGGCACCCTTATTTCACAACACTCTCAATGCTGTGTTACCTTTTTGAAGACCTGAACTTATGACACTCTTAATTATTCCTCTAGATATCACAAGTGTTTCATAGAGAAACATGGTTTACTATGGCACTGAGTCACTTACACAGAATCAAACTTTTCTTTAGAGTAGAAATATTTTCACTAAAGTAATGAAAAGGCGAAGAAAATTTTGCTGCAGGAATTTCTGAAAAGCAATTCGAGACCTGTGTTATTAAAGCTCATGTACGTGAATACAAGAATGACAGGGTGTATACATACATTCTGAAAGAGACAGATTTTGGCTTATGTGGCATGAGAGGCCGTAAAAATTTATGCAAAGCAGATAAGATTTTAAAACTAGACAGATAACAGGAGAAAAGAAAGAACATTGCTACATTCAGTTGTAGCTGGCCATCGCAAGCTTTTCTGATGAGACCATTATTTTTATTTTATGATTCATTTAATTTTGGCAGAGAACACACAATTTTTTAGTATAGAAAAGAATTTTAAAGTGTTTGAATGTTTTATCATATTTGAAAGGCAAGGATTAGCTTTTAGAATTTGATCAGATTGTGGTCAGAGTTCTTCAATTTGTTTTTTTCTCAATTATAGGACCTCCCAACCCCCTTTCTCCTTTTTTCCAAGTAGAAGATCAACTGTGTAGGAAATACGAGTGCTTGAATTGTTATTCAAAAAGCAAGCACACCCTTATTAGAGTATTTAAAAATGAAATAAAAAAGTAATGGAACTATTCTTTTCTTATGAGTTTTATCCTTATCTATTAATAATTCTCAAAACTATGTTAGTTGCATGTAATTAAGAACATGAAATTACATATGCCTGCAAAATTCAAGTTTTTGAAAAATACAAAAGCCATTTATAAAATGTAAGTGCTGTTATCATAATAACTTTTCACAATGCAAATGCTCATTATCAGAAATCCATGACTGGCTATTTGTTATTGATGTGGAGTGTTTTAATGTATCTTTCCCAAAATTTGTTATTTTCTCGTTTTTTTTAAAAAGTTCATCTAATCTGATAAATTATTAATTGGTTGTTAACTTATGAACTAAAGATATATTCCACGTGAAGCAATATTTCTCATTAAGCGATTTTATCTTACTAGATTTCAACTGCTTGATTTTCTCCTAAATATTACAGCAAGTTTAATTTTCTCAGTAATCCAACTTTGAGCAGTATTTTGTTTCTTTAAAAAGGTTTTTAATTTTATTTATTTTTTTTAAATCTTTTAATTTTTGAAGCTGTAACTTTTGAAAAACATTTTCAGTTTCTGTTTTACAATTTTCTGCTTAATTAATTTTCCATACATTATTACCAAGGGTCAAACTTGATTTTGGGGATTTTTTTGTCCGGGTCCTGCGAGGGAATTTTGTGAAAAATAGTTTAGAATTTTGTGAAATTTAATTTATCGAAAACTAAGGACCTGTTTTGACAAAAAGCTTATGATTCAATCAAAAACTTGAGTTAAAACTATACTGAAATAGTATAAGAATATTGTATAAGTTAGCCAGAACAAAAAAAGTGCTTGTTCAATACATTTACAACTACGTATTTCGTTTAAAATTAATAAATGAAAGATTTTTTCAAGTATGATAGGATGCCTAACTTTTGTTAATGATCTCAGAGAAACAGAACTGAAATGTTTTCACAACTAATAATTGAAATTAAAACAATAGAAATAAGAAATATATAAAAACCTTTGTACTTCAAAAATAATAGCAAATAAAATATTAAAAGTACAAATGAGCAGGTAGGAAGACTGTACACATGTTTCAGGGTTATTAATATCAGACTAAAGTAGTAGTCAACAACATTACATTTAAAACTCGTCAATTTTAAGGATAGAATTTTTGTGAAGGATTGGTTGTTGGATTTTTGTGAAGAGTCTGTTAACGGACTTAGTTTTATTTAAGACTGATTACTTATTACTTTTCATTAAAGTGTTGCTATATCAGCATATTTTAATTTGAAAACCTTGTATATCCCAAATGTCAGTATAATAGTTCAATTATTTATATATTCTCTATTCAATAACATAAGAGGCTCAGCACATTGTTATTGTACCAGAAAATATTAATTTTATGTTAGTATAAAGTGCCTTCTGGAAGTACTTCAAATTTGCTTTGTGATTAGGAGAAACCTGATAAAATTATTTTACTAAACAAGTCTAATGCATCACACCAAGCACCTGATATTCTTTCTCAATGCAGCAGCTAATAATGCTGAGCCTTGACAGGACAAATTTAGTTGATAAAAAGAAAATATTGAAAATCTTAATTTTTCGTTGACATGTGAGTAGTTAGAGAAGTGTAATTTTAAATGAAATGCATAAAACCAAAGGAAAATATTCCTTTTTATCGATAATTACAGAAAATGGAAATGTATTGCTTAGAGGTGCAGTGTGACTACAAGCATAATAATTCTTACAATTATGTTCAGTAAGTTATTTGAAGAGCTTTGATATGTTAAAATATTTATTGCAAAACCAAAATTTATTCCCTTTTCAAATGTGCAATTTTAGGGGTATTATTTAACTCTTTCATGAAATATTTCTAAAAAAAGAAGCCTGATGGAAAAGCATTTTCAACAAAAAGTTGACTTGCGGAGTAGCCCCCCCCCCCTTTTGCTACTTTTTAAGGAATATTTTTACTTGTTTGAGGCAATGATTTGTTTTTATATTTATATTTCTTATCTATTCAGGATTCGTAAAAGAAGTAAAAAAAAAAAAAAAATAAGTGATGCAACTTCCTGATCCTAGAGATCTTTTCAATTGTAATATTTATTTTCTGTAATATATGATTCAGTAATAAATTATTCTTCTCTTCTGAATTGGTGTGTTTATTTTATTCATTTCTTTTTATATTATTTTAGGAAATGAAAGCATTAAATATGAAGCTTCTAATTATAGCAGAACATAAATTCAAACACCATTGTAAAGCTAAAGAATATTGCTTTCTATTGATATATAACATGACTTACTTGCGACAGGTTTAAGTTTCAAGGCCATTTATCGTGACCCTGAACTAAAACCGAAGAATGCGTAAGAAGCGTGCAGAATGGCCCCTTCCAAAACGATCAGCTAGATCCAACACTGATTATGTGTACATATACAATACATATTACATACATAACAGTTAATGATCTAAGAATACACTGAGAGTCATACGCATAGCAGCAGGATTTTTTCTATATTTGAAAATAGAATTGGCATGCTATTTTTAAATGAGAACAATTTCAGAATAGGTTGCATTAATTTAATTTTAAGTTCGGATATTCAACAGTTCAATAAATTCTGAACTGATATATTTTATTAAATTAATTTTTACATTCGTAAATTAAAAATGTTTGGATAAAACTTAGTATTCAATCAAATACATAGCAAAGATGCAATTATACATCTGATATATTTACTAAGCACTAATTTTAGAGCAATTTTTTATACCTATTTATATTTACTAAAGATTTACTTTTCTTTTTTTGCATATCGGGAAATTCATTAAAAGCTTCCAAAGTTAATTAGAACAGCTTTCATTACTCATTTTAGTGTAATCAAATAAGTTAAATGATTCATATGCTAATACATGAATGCAGTGATACAATTATTTTCTCTACTCATGTAACCAGAAATTATACATATGTTCTTATCTAAAAAGTATGCACATTTCAGAAGAAAATTACCTATGCTGATGAAATCATGTGATAGACTGAAAAACTTTTCTCCCCCCTTTCTCTGTTAAAAAAATTGACTTAAAAAAAAAAAATTCTGAAGACAAGAACCTGAGCAATATGTTAACCGCACCCACATTTTTATTTTGTAAAATGATAAATTTAAATTATTAAATATACAGGCATTTATCCTAAGAAGAGTCTATTATATAGATCTAAAAAACTAACGTATATAGTTCATGGGATGTCTTTTGGTCATTTAATATAGTTCGTGTAAGGGGGATCAACCAGTATGAGGAAAAAAATATCAAGAAAAATGAACATTTTAAATGATGAGGATACAGTAATTTAAAAAAATAAATAACTTACTTGTTCTTTGTTTTTTATGAAGACAAATTTTGGAATGCTGCTGACATTGTACTTAGCTGCAACATCCTAAAAAACATTTTAAGCAAAATAAATGAAATGATATAACTACTTTTGAAAGCAAAACATAGGTAGGAGAGTTTGCTTTAAAAGTTTTTTTATTCTTAGTTAAATAACAAGGCATAAACTTTGAATTGTTTGAAAATAATGGAAATGAATAACTAAATTCTAAGCATATATTTTGAAATAAAAACTATTGAGCAAAAGAAAGAGCTAACATGAAGCAGACTTTTTTAAAAAATACTTGAGGACATTAGTTATGCATCAATAACAGTTGCCTAGGCTTACCAATGAAATTCAAAATGTTTCCTTTCTTTGCAGAGAAATAAGAGGAAAACAACACATTAATAGACAAAAATTATTGCAAATAGTAGGTTGAAGGTAATAAACCTTTTGAAAATGTATTAATCCAAGAGCTTTGCATCCTGATTACTATATTTAAAGTTCAGAAATATTTTCCTATCGCTAGAAATCTGACTTTTTTGCAATCATAGGAATTTACTAAAAGTAATATATATACATATATATACACACACACACGTATATAAAACTAAAAAAATAACTCCTACGGAGAAAAAAATTGTAACTATCCTTGACATATGACAGTAGAAATATAAGCCACTTAATTTAAATGAAAACAGATACTGTGACAAAATAACTCAAAGTGTTTCTATTTATACATTGATAGAGATATCTATAGGCTCGTGAACTTTGTTTTAATACTAAGATGAAAATTTGAACTAATTTCCTAAATATAGTTCAGCTCAAAAATTTTAATAAAAGATTGATGTAATTTCAATAGTGTATTATAATTAATACATATTTTCTTATTGCATTAAATTAAGGACTTTAAGTAAACTTCAAGGTGAAACATTTTGAATTAGGTACAACAATATTTTACTTCAGAGTATAAGTACATTAAAAGCCCCCCCCCCCCCCATAAACAACCTATGTTCTCATTAGTAATCACTAGTTGCTTTATTTTTCCATGTTAAAGACACACAATAAAATTATGAATTTAAAATAAATTTCATATGAAATAAGAAATTTCTGATTTTCTCATAGAGTGCCTTTTTTGGTTGAAGAATATGAAAAACAATTAAACTCATCATTGGATAGTGTTATTATCTTTCCCCCTAAGAAAAATTTCAAACTATATAAACTACTTTCTTTACAAAACCCTTTTTTTTCCTGAACAGTTCAAGGAAAGCTTTTTTACAGTCTGATTCTATATTCAGAATGATTTGAGGGTTTTAAATACAAGTTTTACATTTTGTTGAGGCATTAAATACTGTTCTTCTCACACTGAAATTAAAGATTTTGGAAGTCCTTTGCCAAGAATGAAATAAGATTTTATCAATGCCAACCTATTCATGAAAATACATTTAAAGTACAAAAAATCAGAACAGCTTTGTTTTAAAAAAAAAATAACCAGAAGATATTTTAAGTATTTTTTTTCCTTTGGCAATGCAAGAATAAAATTAAAATCTGAATTAATGCAAATGAAATCATATACCTGCCAAATCGCGTGAAGGTCATAAACAAGTTTAAAAATCACAACATCCAGATACTGCAGTTTTACTCTCATTAGAGATCATCAGTCCGGAATAGCCATAACGGAGCTGGAGGCAGATTTTTTTTTTTTTTTTTTTTGAAGCTAAGAATACCTTTCCACTGGTAGCAGAAAATAATTTGGCACAGAGAGCGAGTCCTCAAGCATATTGTTGTCCATTTTGCAGGTGGTTCATAAGCTTATTTCTTGGGCAGGGTTAGACATTTTTAAGAACCTGATACATGACATGAGATGCAAAATCAGCGAAATTTCAAAAGCCCCCTTCATTCCAGGTTATGTAAACTTTTTTAATTCTGTATTAGTAAAGTCTTTTTACTTTTATTTTAGTTATATGTTGACTTTATAAAATGTTAAGGGAGAATAAAATATAGATCTTTCTTATTCTCAGGTGTTAATTAATTTCAAAATCAGTAAAAATTTGATCAGACACAGCAACCCAATTATGCTCATATTAAGGGAAACTTTTGCATAAAGTAAGCTAAAATAAAAAGAGATTGGGCACTTGAGCGGCGGATTAGTCTCACAAGAAAAGATCTTTGTAGTAGCTGCATTTTAAGAAGTTTTTTTCAACTATTTTGAGAAATTTCCAAGATTAAAAGCTAATAAATGGAATATTTGGCTTTCTTTTTACTCCAGTCAAGGGGTTCATACAACTTTTCTAAATTACTTCTGGTTTCTGCAAAGGGCTTCAGCTCTTTATCCCTCTCCACAGGTGTGTTAACTGGCTAAGGTAGAACTACTAGCTTATACCAACAGCTCAATTAGGACATCCAGATACTGCAGACTCAGTTCACTTCACTACGGTAATTTAACGTTTAACTATGAGCATTTTAGCACAAAATGTACATTTTAAAATAGGTTGTACTTGAAGCAAATCAAATGCGGAAAAGAAATAAATAAATGAATGAATAAATAAACATTTAGCTAGCAATTTACACACTTAAAGAAATAATCTTAATTTTAAGAGGATGAAGATTGGATCTCATTTTGTCCAAGAAATGTCTGAGAAAATATTATAAGATTTTTAATTTCTTAGTTCAAAGTAGTTTTTAAGTACATTTTCTTTAAAATTTAATGGGGTTTTAGCATTTAAGGCTGAAGAATAAAAGGGAACTTTACAAACCAAAACTAAAAAGGACTTTTCAGGATTTTAGCAAAACACAGTATTTCATTCCAAATTCAAACTGCTTCGCTACCTTTAAGAATTTCGGATCTTAATTTTTAAACAAAAGTGAATTATTTGGCACTTTTTTTCCAAATTGAGACTTAATTTTTTTCATCATAATCAATCTCAACGAGAGCATGTTTCAGTAAGAGAGAGAAAAAAAATTGCGATAATTTCCAGTGGTAAATGATCCAGGAATGTTGTTCTTTATTACAATGCATAATTTATTGTGCCTATTGATGTAAAAAAACCTAAGAATAGCTTTTCAATTTTGCTGAATATGCTTTGTTTTGTATTGTACAAATGAGAAAATAAAAAGAACTATCGTTCACTGAAAGTCAATGCTTAAAGATTGCTGCACAATTATAGCAAATGCTTATTCACACAACATGTGGTACCATAAAACTAAGTTGCAACTACTATGTTTTCAACATGTAATAGTTGAATGTCAAAACTTAACATTTACTGTCTTAACATTTAATGTCCCATACTGTATGAGTAAGAGGGAAACAAAGAACATTATTGAACACCTTTATGTTGTTAGCTGAATAAGAGAATATACAATATCAATCAATTTAATAACCTTTTTTAAGTAAGTTGATTGAGCTACGCAATTTTTAAACGTATTGGGCAAAAAAAATGGGCTCTTAATCAAAACTGTTAGTGCATATATTTTAAAGTGATTGTTTTATTAATATGCAGTAATTAGGTAATACACTAAGAGCTTTCTTTAAATATACATACAATATGCAAGCTTAGTTTTCACATACACATGAAATAAATAAAACTTCAAATCAAAAGTTTGGTTTCAAATTAGAAATCATGGTGTCATTAGAAAAAAGTTTTCTATGATAACTGGAGATTAATTGCAATAAAAATAGAATATAGATTAAAGTTCACTTGAAAAACTAAGTTTCTGCTAAAATAATGTATAAAAATACAGATGAAATTAACATTCAACTACTGAGTAAGTAGACATAAGAAGTAAAGCCAAAAAGAATATATTAAAGTCAATTAGAAGTAGACATGGAAAGAAGCTTTGTCCACCTTGTGGAATTATCTACAGCAACTTAGCCTATTCCCTTTTTTTTTCTAACTATTATTAATACATAAAATATGCTCATTTCTCAGATATGCACAATTGTACTTTACAATAAAGTCTTTACAATAAAAGACTTAATTTGAAAGTAATCTAATGAAAAAACAGCATTATCACTCAGGTCCACAAGAAAGAAACTATTGAAAAATATAAATGCAAAGAAAATTTGCTGTTGGTGACTGAAAAGGATTGACCATGGGTGCAAGTTTAGTGATGTGTTCAAGACGGAAAATATTTTGAGCCCCCCCCCCCATGCTACTTGGATATACATATATTTTTTTTTTTTTTGCAATTTTTGAATATTTGTGCTTAATGTGATTTTTTTTTTTTTTTTGTAACAATGTGAGCCTTCTTTTAGGTGAAGCATTTCAAGCATTTTGTTATGTGTGCAGAAAAGGGGGGTGTCCTTCGCGGGTTTTCTACATCACATCGTGGCTCCGAAAACGTAAAATTGAATGAATGTCAATAATACGAACGGGAGGGGGTCTGGGGCTCCCCGGAGTTTTTGAAAAAAAAAAATCCTAAATACCGTATGTACTCGCGTATAAGTCGAGAAATTTAGTCCAAAAAATGAAGTATAAAGTTAGGGGGTCGACTTATACGCGGGGCAGAATTTCAGAAAATTTTTCCCGAATAACTCTTGGAAAAAAACACTCAAAAACGATAAGATTTTTCCGATTCAGTCTTACTGTTTTAAACAGACGCTAAAGAAGTGTAAATACTCATACATTCTTCTGTATTTTTGCATGGTTTGATTGTGAAATAAAGAATAAATAATTACAATAAACGGACTGACGGCGCGAAAATTGCGGGAATTGCCGTATTCGCGAATTTTCCGATTGATGGTGTTTATATTTTTAAAACAGAATATGATACGGCTAAATCGCAAAATTTTATTGGTAATAATGCAAAATAAAAGCAACAGATAGTAAAAATTGTAACCGCAAAATCGAACCCTTACAAAAACCGCGATCGTAAAATCGAATCCTTTACAAAAATCGCGATCTCAAAAATGAACCCTTTTTGTGAAAAAGAATAACAATCGTGCTATTTTCAACACAAGAATGCTCACTGCATTTCATTTTCCTTCTTTTTAAAACGTTTTTTTTTTTTTTAAATCGCGGTGAAACGTTCCCGGATCGGTCCCGATTTACAAAAATCGCGATCGCAAAAATGAACTCTTTTTGTGAAAAAGAATAACAATCGTGCTGTTTTTAACACAAGAATGTTCAGTGCATTTCATTTTCCTTCTTTTCAAAATGTTTATATTCAAAAATCGCGACAAAACGTTCCCGATCGTTTCAAAAAGTGCGGTCTCGACTTATACGCGGGTTTTCGATTTTTCCCGATTTTCCTTCAAAAAGTAGGGAGGGTCGACTTACATGTGAGATCGACCTATACGCGAGTGTCGGTACGCGATTGTCGGCCATTTTGGTAATGTAAAGGGAAGGAATGGGGTTCAGAGGCTTCTTTTGAGACTGTCGATTCCAAAAGCGCAATTCAGACTATCGCAAAAAAATATTAGAAAGAGGAGGGTTGAGGATTCTCGGAATTATTTTGGAATTGAAGCTCCAAAAGTTGAAATCTGGGTTCGTACATATTTCATCAAAAAAAAAAAAAAAAATCCGAAGGGTCCAGAAGAAAATCCAAGTAGCATAAAAAATGTAAGGAATTACCGCAAACCTAAACACGGATGCGTTAAAAAAAAAACAAAAGTAACAAGACAACACGTAATTCAATAGCTGAATTTGCACTCATATTGATTCAGAATAAAAGCAACAATCAGCAAAAACCGTAATCGCAAAAGGAATTAATCCTTTGAACGAGATAGCACGTTAAATGAAAACAGCAATACCATTTTTCAAAACCTCATCGACTTATTTCTTTTTTATTTTGTTTTGCTCTGGCGGTGCGACATTGTCATTTATGCGGCGCCGCGCCGCAGTGAGACTGACTATATTGGGCGCCAATTATTCTTTATGTTCAGTGATGAAAACGTAACGATTTCTTTTCCTAGCAAATTGCAAACTTGATTGAAGATGCGTCAGTTTCAATTCGCCATAATTCCAAGGAAAACTTGAAAAATTCAAGGGTTCCAAGAATCTAGAAAAGTGTTCCCGTATTTTTCGCCGTATAAGACGCACCGGCATATAAGACGCACCCAAATTTAAAGGAGGCAAATCTAGAAAAAAAGAATAAAAAGTGCCTGCGTATGAGACGCAGGCTCTCTCCCCCCCCCCCCCCCCGATTTTGAGGAGAAAAAATGCGTCTTATACGGCGAAAAATACGGTATTTCCAGGTAGTTTTCCCAGGAGTTTGTGTGCATCTTCCGCAAATTTAGACAATTTTTAATGATGTCAGGATCGGTTGTGCTCTCCGGAAATTGCGTATTCATGAAGAAATACTTGGTACTCTTTCGAATATTTATTAATTTTTAAAAGAAACACAAGAGGAACTGAAGATTTTCCCATTCACGTGATGATTTTTCAGAAAAATTCACATTGAGTATAGATTTTTTAACCCCCTCCCGCCCAGGGGGGAATTCGAAATGTCACGCCCGCTTCAATTTTAAAGATATTTCCGAAACTCTTTCCCACACCGACTGCCTAATTTATTGTTTCCAAAACTTGTCTTTTGGAATTATTTTGTGAGAGACTCCCCCCCCCCCCCATATCTCTAACGATGACATAAATATTTTTAAATTTGCAGAGGAGAAATCCCGAATCATCACAGTGCGCCGACTTAAAAAAAATTAGCATTTTACGAATCTGTTTTAGAATTTTTTTAGAGCTTTGCCACCCCCCCCTCCCCAGTACCCATTTTTCAAAAGTCTTTAATACTTCGGAAGCGAAAATTTACGGGCTTTCTATAGAAAGAGCAGCGTTTTTTCAAACATACTATTTTTTCGTTTCTTTCCTTCTCCCAGCTCTTTGTTTTGGTCAATTTTTAACAGTAACATGTTAAAAATGCAGGAGCAGTTGCCCATCGTTATTTCAAATCGGCTGTAGATTTAACCCAAAATCCGATTTTTGTTGCTTCTTCAAAGTCATGTGCTCTGCTCCTGTTGCGTAGACATTTCATCTTCCCGTCAGCTAACACACGGGGCTCCTGCAGATGATGTCACTTAGTCACCGCGCATTCCACTTCAGACATTTCAGTAAACACATGGTTTTCATTTATATGCATGTTAAGTTGAGGGGGGATCACAAATGAATAACGCTACGAGAAAAGATGATCGAATATTGCGATAAAAGATAATAAATTTTCAAACAGAGACAGAAGAAGCTTAATTACAAACAGAAAATAGTGAGCAACTCCAGGTCTACATCAATCAAGTTCAGTTATAGTACGGCAGTAACAGCATAGCTACTTAAAAGAAGTTTCACTGCCCTGCTTGATGCTGAAAGCCACGATTCCAAAACTGGTTCACGGCAGCACGTTGCGTAACAAAACGAAAACTGTGGAAAGTTCAGAGTTCGCGAATTTCGACAAGGGAAGATATAAATCAAATATATTTACAGCATTGATGTTAAAATGCGTGGACGGATTGGGATAATGATTGCTACATGTGCATTTGATTTTTTTTAAACATTGAGAAAACAAATTTCTTACAAATTAGAAACTAAAGAAGTCATTAAATTTCTTTTCCGTCCCTAGCTCCGTCTCGCCAATTTGGTCAAGACGGAAATCCGTCTTGAGACGGAAGATCTTGCATCCATGGGATTGACATAATAAATCACGCTGTAGATAAATGTTTGGGGGGTGTCAAGAAATGCAATTTTGAGAATTAACCGATGGTCCTCTTGGAATATCAATTACAAACTTGATTTTGACAATACAAGACAAATCTACACATTAGTGATTGGTTGCTCTCTGGCTAGTTTACCCTATGGGCCTAAAATCATTCATATTCAGCATTTAAGAGCTAAGCTCCTGCATAATTCTTTTTTTTTTATGAAATATAATAGCGCTTTGCTCTAATTGTGCAGCAACGTTCATCTGTGCATGAGAGTGAGACTCATAATACAACTAAGACTGCAACATAGAGTTTCAGAACCAAACTTTAAGGAAACATCATTTATTTATATTATCAGTTTGAAGTGGATTTGATACAGCATATATTGGCACATGATTTTAAAAACAATCAAAATTATATTTTAAATCAATAAGTTGCTTGTTACCCACAAGGCCTTTATTTTGACAACATTAATTTACATTACTTTATTATTATTTTTAACAATGATTTGACTTTTTAAGCTGCAATAAAATTGGATCCTAGTGAACTGTAAACGAAATAAAATTTGACAAAGTCATGTAGATGATGAATTAAAAATAATAATTAGTCAAGCTGAATTGTTAAGTTGTTTACCTCTACTTCATCAACATCCACCTTCAAGAAGACAACATCAGTAAATTCATCAGATAGTTCCTAATAAAACAAGTAGCCGAAATGAGAAACGAATAATAATAATAACAACAATTGAGAAAAATCCAATTTTTAAGTGTTACCTGAAAAAATGGTGCTATCATTTTACAAGGTCCACACCAGGTAGCAAAAAAGTCTATTACAACAAGTTTCTCTCCAGCCTCATCAAGTTTCTTATCAAAATCCTCCTGCGGAAATGATTTTGTTGATTACTACATGCAGTTTCTAAATAGCATTAGCAATTGTGAAGTAGTAAAATTCAAAGTTTAATTTTTACTAAGTGCTATTTTGATGTCATGAACCACTTGTAAAGTGTACATAATTGAAACCTATAGAATATATGCATCTGATCTTCTAAAAGACTTAGGATTAACAGGATATATCTTTTTTTTTTTAATTTAAATCAGATCTTAACATAAAAAATAAAAAACAAAGATTTTAGAAACTTAGTTCACTTTTCATTTACAAATTGCTAGGTCCCCCCCCTCCAACAAACCAGCAGTCCAGTAAGTTATGTTATATCTTTCAATAAGGTAAGTTCTAAGTTATATATATATGTCCCACCTTGCCCTTCCCAGCAAAGATAGATGTTATAATTGAATCGATTATTTCGAAAAGGTAACATCTCGGTTTTTTTTCAAAATCAATTTTTTAATGGCATTCTGTTATTAACGTATAAACACGTTATTCTTGTGAAAATGGAACATCTCTGCAGTTCTATCATTGCAATAATTAGCCCTTTTAAGCTTCTTCATTTTTTATAAATTAGTTTTTTTGCTCCCCTGAAAAATTTTAAAGATATTCCCTTTTTGAAATAATCAATTCAATTGTATTTGCATACTTGCAATGAATTTCTCGAAGGTGATTTTTTTCTGATAATGTTACAATTTCTTCAATAATTGATCAAATTTCAAAAGTAAAGAAAGTTTAAAAGATCTTTTCTACCGCTGTAGGTGAAAAAAAGAGAAATTCAATTTTGATTGTTTTGTTCAAAAAGTAGATTTGTTTGTTTTTCTATTATATATTGCTTTACTAGTTAGCTATTGGTAAGGGAAGCCCAGTAATTCAGTAAGTTAGAGCGCCATGCTGATAATCCAAGATCGCCAGTTCAAATCCTCATTGGCTCGAAAAATTTTCAGCATTATAGAGAAGCTTTCGATTTTTTTATTTCATTTTTATATGATAGAACAACATGTATGAACATCATTGGTGAAAATTTTTTGGCGATATAAAAAACAAAACTTTTTTGAATCATTTTGAAGTTCAAGGGACGGTGATATCATATGGCTGGTGAATTTTTCGCTCTTGGAGTGATAGTGCAAAGTTGGAATGAGAAGCTCTGCATATCAACCTAACCGGAAACAGGTTTCACACGCTTCCATAAGTTTCCCAGGGATGCTGTAGTTGGTAAAAGTCGTCAAGTAATGCCTTTCTAAAGAATTAAATATGGTTTTTGCCGCAAAAAAGTTTAAATCTATCATTGAAGACATCCGTGGCAAGCTATTGGATTGCCTTTTGACTAATCTAATATCCATGGCGAGTTAATGGACAAATTAATTGATAACAGAAAGAAAAAAAACTTTGCAATGATAAGCTCATTTAGGTATTAAAAAAAAAAAGTTTCCTTTTTTAAAAATTGCAAAAAATGCGTATTTTAAAAAATGGCGGGAAAAGCGGCAAAAAATGAGTTTTCTTGTTTCCAGGGTTTTTGGTTCCTGGATAAAAGGTTCTATATTGTACTAATATTTTAGTTCAAATTAAATTTCAGCTGAAAAAATGTAAAGCATACAAAAATAAATAAGCAATTTAAAACTAGCATAGGTTACAATAACTTCCATATTTTAAAATGATTGAAAAACTTATAAGATGCATAAAGATTAAAACTAATCAATGCATGCCATTTTCAGTGAAGCACATGTTCAATGTTTCCAGGACATAGGGTTTTACTTATACGAAGTAAAAATTGAGAAAACTCAATGCAAATAAATGAGACATCTTTTTTAAAAGTTCAATAAAAGATATTGGCAAATATTAGATCTCTGGCTTAAATCGGGTTTTAAGAGCATAAAAAAATAGTATAGCGGAGGCAGGCTCATGTACACTTGCAGAAATTGTTTTCTCGACAAAACCTAGAAATAGCGAGATGTAGAGGTTTACAGGGCCTCTGTGCTCTAGGCCTTATCACTGTAGTAATAACATTGGAGGAATGAGGTCTGAATTCTGAGGACTATAGGTTTTTAAAGACATTATAAAAAGTGTTTTGATTAATTAGAGAGAGAGAGTGCTCTCTTTCCAAACAATCAATGCAGTGGCGGATCCAGCGGGGAGGGCACGGGGGCACGTGCCCCCCCTGTCATATATTCTCGAAGAGCCTAAAACCCATACTGAAATAAAAAACACCAATCAGATTTTCGGTGCTGATTGGTTACATCTGTTTTGCATTTTTTAAGATATTTTTTAACAGTTTTTTGGCAACGGAATCGAAAAAGAAAAGTCATTTTTACTCTTGGCAAATTTCCGATGTGAGAAAAATGTGTCAGTTTCTTTTTTTTTTTTCTTTTTATTTATTGATCTTCAGAACTTTCGAATGTCTCAAACTTATTCCATGGCCCCAGATCATTTGAAAGCAAAGGCTTTGACGTATTTTTGCTTACCTTGTATTTGCACACAGAAAAAAAAAAGGGAGACATAACAAGCGGTTGAGTGGAAGTATGTTTTTGCATTCTTATTCCACTTGGCTATTACAAGCATTTAGTTTTTTATTAATTAAACGTTAATCAAAGGGAAAAACTACTCATTTAATACATTTTTATTACGGCTACATTTCTTCAAACGCTAAAATATGTTTTGTTTTGATACTTATTGTCTGAATGATACGGCGCCATGTCTGTGCATTCTTCCGAATTTAGACTCATCAAAAAAGAAGACATCCAAAGCACTCTAGCTATAATATTGTTATATTTTAACCGTTATGGAAAAGTAGATAGTTCTTCAGTGATATTTTCTCGAGTTCGAGTGGGCGAGGTTGTTCTTAATGTTTGACGATAGTGAATTAAGTGCTTTTATATATCTTTTGCATTATTTTATTATATGTTTTTTGCATACGTTTATGATGGAATGCCATTATTACCAGGAACCGAAAGGTAAGGAAAATACGATAATATATAAGAGTATGACAATTGTTTGTTTTTAACAATAATTACTATTTTTCAGTTAAAAAATAAAAAAACATTTTGTGCTCCCCCTGTAGATTTTTTCTGGATCCGCCACTGAATCAATGGATACTTTTTTTCATAGCACAAGTTTAATGTTTCCCCAGAAAAGAAAAGGGCACTTCTGAAAAGAGATTTTGTTGCAGAAAGGATGCTTTTTTTCCTTTTATGTATTCATTCATACGAAAACCAAATATTTTTCATAATTACCATTGTAAATATTTTCTGAAATAATTGATAAGCGTTTTAATGCTAACCTAATGTTTCAAGGTCCAATAGAAAAAAAAAAGACTGCTTTTATGATGAAGTTCTGTGATAACTTCAAATGGATAAGGGAGAAATACAAAAAAAAGGGAAAAAGAGAAAAAAAGTAGTGTGCATGAAGCAGTGATATTACAAGCTTTACTAAAAAAACATGGAGAAATACTATGACTCATCATCTCAGTGGCGATCAGTCATACAGGCTAGAATATCCAAAAAATACAAGAAAGTCCAAATTTTAAAAAAGTGAATGCTTGAAAATTTCAGCCTACTTAAATATACCGCCTTATTTTGTCTATTAATTCTACAAATTCAAACAAAAATGGCTGATCAAAAAGTAATTAGTAACCACCAAATATAAAGATTAAAAGTTGCATTGTACATTGTACAAGAGTCCAAGTATTCATATGATATAAGGTTTGAAAAAATTAATGCGAACATTTACACAAACAAAAAGTACTAATTTAAGAAGATGACAGACATTATAAAGTTTTCAACAAAAGGTACTTTAGATGAATTTTTATGAGCTCAATATCTTTTACCTGTTGAAAATGTCTGACTGTTATGAGAATTTTTTGTCACACTTTTAACTATGAATTTTCCAATAAAATCCAGCAAAAAGGCAAATGAAAAATAATGCATAGTAAGTTTTTAAATGATGTAATCTTTTGTAGAAAAATGATCAAAAAGTAAAAAAAATACCTAGATCATTTTTTTTAAATCTCTCTTATTTCTACAGAGGGCAAGAATTTCTCATCTATTCTTTTCCCATAATGACAACAATGCACACATTTGAAAATCTGATACCACCTTCTGCAATTATTTACTGGCTTTGATTATTTTTTAAACGATCGAATGAACTTATGAATAATAATTTTACTATTTATTTATCATTCAAATTATCATGTGCTGAAAAAAAAAAAGAAAAAACAATCAACCATGACATTGTCAATATTTCAAGAAATAAGCAGTTAAAATATTTATTTTTGGGGAAATGCTTGTGTTTTACAATAACATTATATAAATTTAGAATTTCCAAAGTTGTACGACAAATTTAAAAAATCAGCGAACCTCTCAGAGTGCTAAGTGTGTTGTGAAAAATAAATCTTAAAGAACCGAAGAAATTCAAAAGTCATAATATTAATATCTTTATTTTAACAATTTGTTACACCCCACAGAACATTCGCGGGAAAAAAATATGACGCCGATAAAGCGCGGGAAAGTTCAGACGAAGCACGTTCTAACGGAGTCTGTAATCCATTATCGTTTTCTTTGAAATACTAGAAATATCAGAAAGTAACGTTGGAAAAACTTAACAGTTCCAAAACAAAACTATTGCTGTTTTGAAGCATAAACTTTGATACTATAATAGCTTAAAATTAAATGCTGAAGAAACGACCGCTTAATAATTAACAAGTATTAGGTGCTAAAATTTTTCCATGAGTAAAAGATCAATCGCAGATTCAATTAATAAGATAATATCTTGGGAGATTAATGAGGAAAATATAATTTACATGGAATCATGGAAATATCTTTAAATGGACTATTACCTGGTGTAGGAAATTGAAAGAGCTTCTAAGAACTAATGAGTTATATAATTAATTACGATTTATAGGCCATTAGAATTTTTTGTGCAATTTGAACACCAGGAAGTAAGTGTCTCAATAAGTTTAGAGTGATGCAAATTTTGTAATATATTGCGTAACAAAATGTTCGTCTAGTCTAGTTTGATGTTTCCACTGATTTTACTTGATTCAAACGCTAAATTTTTAAGACGAAAGGCTATTTATTTTATCATACAACAAAACATTAAAAACAAAATGGTGTTCAAGAAATTTTTAGTATTTTTTCAGCAAACATAAATTATTTTTTTTTTACGTTTCGAGCATATAAAACATCCCATTGTAGTAAACTGTTGAAAAATATAATTTGAGTACTTTCCGTTTCGGGGAAACTAGACGAGAAATTATCTTAATAAGAACACATAAACAAATAATTCAGTGATTTAAAAATATTCATTCGAAGCAAACACAGGTACTTAGAACAACACACGTGTCATTGCGCAATGATAAATATGTCACAGTTTACCATTTTTAAAGAAACATAACATTGACTCCAAAACTGCTATAATTTAAAAATTTAAATAAAAGGGGATACAGAAAATTAAATGCAGGAACAGAAATACATTCAATTTAGGGATATAAAAATTAAAAACAGCGTGTTGACATAAATTTGAGTAATTAAAAAGATAATTAGCTTACCACATCAGCAATATGATGAACCATTTTGACTCGGATGGGATTTAACTTAAGTTAGAAAAGGATTGCAAGGAAGATCGAATATTATACACCTACTTAGAAAGACGAAGATAAGATAACAAACCACTTCACTAAACTTTTTTTTCCTAAAGAGGCGGAACTACGAGAATAGAAGATAGCAAATACAAATTCGAAATTTACAAATTTACGATACCGGAAAAACCAAAGCAGGTTCCTATTCTATGACGTCAAGCATTCACGATGGGTCAGGTAGTATGAAACATTGTAATCAGTTGCTCATGCTGCCATCTAGTGTCGTGCAGTACAAATGATCCAAATAAATAAATATAACTAGAGCTTCCAGGACTATTTCTTTGTTTTCTCGCAGAGATAAGAGAAGGGGATATCATGGATAGAGTTAGGAAAGTTTTAGCTCTTCCTCTTTACAACTTACTTATTAGCTAACCCTCAAAGGTAAAATACAAGCAATGTTTAAGGTCGTCTTTTACCATGTTTATCTCTATAAAATTTATTTTGGTTCCTGCATAAAATGTACTAATAACATAGCTTTGATGTTTTGATTACAATGACATGGTCGAAACCAACACAATGTAGAAATTTATTCTTACTGTCAAAAATCGTCATTTAATTGTTAGAATTGTGTCATCGTGATGGTTAGTAGGCACTTTTAAAATTGCAAGAATCATCGCCAGAATCATAATATATCCTTGAAAATCGTAGAACGTAACTGTTAAAGTATTAAACTGGCATACAATCTCAAAAATATTTAGAGAGATGCCTTGTCTGCAAATGATTTTGAAGAGAAAAAAATAAACAAGAAGCTCATTTCTGTAAGATTATTTAAAAATGGGTTCCCCCAGTATTCGACACCCATTCGCTGTAGAACTGGTCAGCGCTGGGCTTGAGTATTTCCCAAGCTTTGAAAAAAAGTTTACAGTTTGATACCGGAGGACCTAACTTTTCCCGATACTGGCCAATCTTCATTTTTTCCCGACATTGACTAAATATGGTTCTAATATTGGCCAATACAGCGGGCCAGAATTGGCCAGTGCTGGGAGCTATTATTATTATTGGCCAATTTTGAAAAATGTTTCGTTCTGGACATTGGCCAATACTGTTGCGCTTTGGGGAGAAGGGAGAGGGGGTATCTACTGAAAAATAAGTCATTTTGATGCGCATTATCGAGTTATGCTATCCAATAACTCTCGATCTCGTAAAAAAGTCTATCAATGGGGTGTTGCTTTACATGGAATTATTCATTTGAGAAGCAAACCGATAAAAGAGCTAATGACCCGTTTTTGCAATAGCGATTTTTTGACAAATTTCTACCTGTAGTTGAAGTTGCTGTACAATTTTTCTGGAATAATTTGATTTTTTGATTGTTATTTTCAAAGGATCTGTGTTGATCAAAATTTTATCACTTGCGAATTAGTTCAAAATTATATCTTATAGTTGTAAGTTTTTATTTAACTGTAATTCCAAAATCAAGCTATTGGGAATGAAACTTAAGGAGAACGGATTAGACAAACTGAATCAAGTAATTATTTATTATTAATATGATTGCTTTCATAATTTCTTTCTTTCCTTCTAACTATGTGCTCCCACATGCGAAATTCTAAAGGGGGGGGGGAGCACCCCATGATTGAACCTTCCTTAATAAGAATATAAATACCATATGGCAACTTTTTGGAAAACTGGAACTGCAGAGTATAATTTCTTTTTCAAAAAATAAAAGGTATTGGGGGGGAAAAAGATAGGTTTAAGAACTTTTGTAGAATGAAAGGCCTCAGAGAAGCCATTGACTCACATGAATAAAATTTTGTACACCTTGTAAGGAACCGTACGGCAACCTCTCGGCACTATAAGAACTCAGGAATCAATTTCTTATTTTTGAAAAAAGTATTAAAAAAAAAATTGTGTAATGAACGGCCTCAGAAACAACCGAAGATACAAAAGCAAATCAATGAAATTTTGCACACATTCTGACAATTACATGGGGAAACTTTTCCGCACGATTGGAAATTTGATAAATAAAAAAAAGACGATTTTTAGAGGCACCCTAATCAGGGCCTGATTAATCTCTGAAGTTAGAGTAAGCTCAGTCTCCTGTAGGGGCCCTCCACTTTTCGTTAAAAAAAAAAATTTCGGAAAACTCTTTCACGTTACAAAACTCACTAATGCTTCAAAGATTATTCCTAAAGTGGCCCAACAAAATTCAGGTTAAACTTTCGCATGTATGCTTGCACTATAATTCTCAGCAAATAAGGGTGGTTTGTCATTGAATAAGATTTATCACTTTTCAAAATTAGCATAAAAATTCATAGTAATGCAGTTGTGCCAAACTATATTGAACAAATTATCTTTAAAATCGAATTAAAATGCTGAAACTGGGGTTTTTTAAGTTCTCTTGTCATTTCTATCAGATATTCGTGTTTTTAGGGTCCATTATGAACGCGTTATAGTTTTCTTGCAAGTAGAGAAAATTATACGCTGATCAGGACGTAAGCTATATATTTTTTAACATCTTTAGCCAATTGAATACTAAACCCAACGCCTTATTTCCGGAACGCGAAAAAAAATAAATAGCAAGAATAAAGAACAGCGTCCTACCTAAAGAAAAGGACTAGGTTAGTAAACTGATCATAACTTTAGTTGCAATTATATAAATTGACTTATATTTCCCAAGATCCCAAGGGAAAAATAATCAGTCGGCATTGAATTGCTTAGAACACAAAACATTACGTCTTTAATAATGCTACAAATTTTGTAAATAGTACTATTTTTATATGCTTAATTTTTTGTATTCTTTCTAAGTGTGGCGTCTGTTCCATTAATTTTTACTCAAAACTGCCTTACATTTCGGAACTGTTTCGTTTTGTTGTTAGTAATGTGCAAATTTAAGCTCATTCCTTTTCCTAGTTTTTACATCCAACTCGAGTGCGGTTTCCATTAACACTTTAGGGCGTAATCGTGATTTTGCCCCTCGATATGTAAAGAAACAACTTTGACGATTTTAAAGCTGAAATACAAACCGTGGAATTCATTACGTAGGATCTTTTTTTATCACCTTAAAATCAGACACACAAAAAGTTAAGAAATTTTTCAGCAATTAACACGAAATACCTTTTCACCTGCTTTAATAATTGATATTGTCTTCACCAGATAATAACACGGATTACGAATATATATAAAGTGAAAGGGGTAGATCCGACACGTCTGAAACAGTTTTATTCCACTTGTCTAGTGCTATGCCGTTATCATTTTTAATGTTGTGGTTTTGCTAAAAAAAAGTTTCAGATTTGTTTCAGTTTTCGTCTCTTGTGAACTGAAAAAAGAAACAATTTCTCAATTTGCTTCCTTGCTTGGATTCTTTAAAATAGTGGAACCCAGGGTAAGCTAAATATACGAGGCTAGTTGAAGAATATTGTATTTAAATTTTTAGACTACAAATTCTAGCTCTATTTATAGATTTGTAAGAAAACAAGTGCGAGAAACCCTTACTGACCAAATGAAAACGTTACCACAGATGTTCATCCATTGTTATTGGTTGAAGACCTTGCTAATCTAATTCTTGTTAATAGTATGAAAAGGTCTCATCAGTTCAAAGTAAGGGACGTTAATTTTGTTAATTGTTTTGGCAGTTCGTAAATATGTGTCACACGGGCCAAGATGAAGAACCCGGAAGCTATTCTAGGGAAAATTATGTTGTAAAGGTAAAATTCCCAGTTCATATCACTCATCGATTGCAAACATTGTATTTTGCATTTTTCGGACTACTAAAAGCTTTTTTTCTTCATGCCTTCAAAAATGCTTTGGTGTCACATCTAAATAAAGCAGTAATGGGAAAATACATTTTCAGCTCCTCACAGCATTGCTTGCTGCTAGATTTTTTTTATTATGTACTAAGCAAAATGGCACATGCTAAATGCTCCATTATTTCAGATATTTTGTTTCATATAATCTTAAACAAGTTAGTAATTTTTCCTCGTAATACACTTCATCTTTCCCCGAATGCTGGACAAGATGACGAATTCTTTCACTTGCCTAAAATGACTCGATATGTCATAATAGAATTTTGAAGGCAAGCCTGCAAGCGTGCATGCATTATGTCATACAGGTGCCGGATGTCACTTTGTGGTATGGAGTTCCATGCTTGTTGCACTTGCTGTGTCAATACTAGGACCGTCATTGCTGACTGTGGATGATGCTCGAGGTGCCGTCCAATGATATCCCATACGTTATCAATTGGAGACGTACCTGGTGATTTTTCAGGTCATGGTAACATGTCAGCACTCTGTAGAGCACATTGCGTTACAGCAGCGATGTGAAGGCGAGCGTTATCCGGTTGGAAAACGCCCCCTTGAATGCTACTCAAGAAGGGCTGTTCTACTGGTTAAATTAACAGACTGACGACAAATTTTCAGTCAGTGAGTTTGGGATAACCACAAGAATGCCCCTGCTGTCGTAGGAAATTGCTCCAGAGACCATAACTCCAGGTGTGAGTCCCATGTGTCTAGGCCGTAGACCGCTTGGATGCAGGCGGTCCCCTGGCCTCCTTCTGACCAATATACAGCCACCACTGGCACTAATTCAGAATCTGTTTTCATCAAAAATTACAACAGATTTCCACTCCGACCTCCAGTGAGCTCTGTCGTGGCACCACTGCCGTCGGAAAAGGCAATGGTTTGCAGTCAATGGAATACCGGCTACAGGCTGCCTGGCTCGGAGCTGTCCTTGAAGTAAACAGTTTCTTACCGTTCCTTGGGTCACGACGGTACCAACTGCAGCTCGAATGTCAGCCGCAGATGCAGTACGATGCGCCACAGCCGTACGCAAGATTTGACGATCTTCCTTCTCAGTCGTGCCACGTGGCAGCTCGGAACTTGATCTTCTTGAGGTAGTACCATCCCTTGCCCATAGCTTTCAATAATCATGCATGGTGGAAACATTCCACCCAAGTCTTTCTGCAATATCGCGAAATGAAGATCCACCTTCTCGTAGCCAAAGTGTACGACCTCGTTTAAACTCGGTGAGCTGTTGATAATGGCTTCTTTGTCTTCTTAAAGGCATTGCTGGCTAATATGAATGCAATTCGTCAAATTTCACGGAAAAATAATACACACGAGCTTCACAACACGCTTTTAAAACAAGCCTTATTTGCATGTTCTGAGTGACGCCAGCTGCGCCACACTTATACACGGAACACGAAATTTCAATCGATGTCATCTTTCAGTTGTATAAACACGCCTACCAAATTTCGTTTATCTAACACAAGTCTTTATTGGTGTTGGGATTTTTTTTTCCGCCAGTGTATTTGAAAGTCATTTTTATATTAACCACACAGCTTTATAAAATTCATCTGACATGTCAGATAACAAAGTATCAGTTGATTTTTTTTTTTTACTGTCTTGAAAAGTTAAAAAAAAAATGCTAAGGTTGTCATCGTATTCTTCAGCTCAAACCTCTGATATTACTTCTATGGCATGACACGCTCCATAGCTCAGTGACTATGATAATCGGAAAAAAGTGATTTTATTCTAATATGTATTGTGTGTGTGTGTGTTTTACCTGTTTTTTTTTAAGAGTAAGAATCTGAGAGAGTGTCACGCCTGTGATTCATGACCTCTCAGATTTTCTCCCAAAAATTACCAAATGTTTATTATCTTATTGAAAGACCAAATCCAGAATATTTTGCTCTAAAGTTGAGTTATTAAGTTTTTATGGACCCCTAAAGATGAAGGTGCTGCATCAAAAATTAAGCGGATTTTCAAGACATGGAAGTTGCCGTGAGCCAAAACTCTTACCAGGAACTGTTTAACTCCAACAAAAAATTTTTTACAAAAAATTTATTTTTTCCTGTACATTTTTTGTAATTTTTTTTTTTTTACATTTCGCCTCAAAGGACTCAAGTGTTCTGTTAAGACAAAGAATAGAGTGTGACATTGGCAAAAAAAATATTTCAATATGTTGTTGGCAGAAGAAGTTATGACCGTTTGAATATCGGTAAAATATGACATTTTTCATATTTCGGCCTTACGCAACTAAAAGCACGTTGAACTTTCCTCGGTTATTTATACATTATTTTAAAGTGCTTACACTGGTCTTTCAAACGACACTACTTTTGCCGTGCTAACTGAAATGTACAAGATGTTTTTTGACCTCAAAAAAAGCTAAAAAACGTAAAAAATGCCTTGTTTTGAGGGCCTTCACTGACCTTACGGCAACAACTTACCACAAATTTAACATTCATTTTGTAAAGTTTCAACCTTCTATATTCCATATACAAAAAGAAAATTTGAGTTAAACAGTTCCTGGTAAGAGTTTTGGCTCACGGCAACTTCCATATCTTGAAAATCCGCTTAATTTTTGATGCCGCACCTTCATCTTTAGGGGTCCATAAAAACTAAACAACTCAACTTTAGAGCAAAACACTCTGGATTTGGTCTTTCAATAAGATAATAAACATTTGGTAATTTTTGGGAGAAAATCTGAGGGGTCATGAATCACTTCATAATGCTAGGCGTGACAGTTTCTCAGATTCTTGCTCTTAAGAATTTTAATATGCGCTTGAAAAAAAATACTGAAAACTATTGAATATGGTGTGATTAAAAATTCATTTTATGCCTTTAGGAGAGGAAAAATGCTCCTACACCTTGTTGAAATAATCTGCTTTTTTCCCCTTCAAAATTTCTATTAGTGTTATAATATGGTACTTGAGTTTTTCTTAATATAGCTTTTTCCTTTAGGATTGTTGAAAAAATAAATTTCTTTAATAAACTGAAGTTGAAATTTCCAGTGAACTAAGAAAAAACTAGCTGACTCGTAAGCGCGAAGTATTAGCGTTGCAGAAGGCATTTAAAAACCCGGGTTTTAAAGTTAATTATTGATTGATAGTAAAAATGCGTCTCTATTTTTTACCCTCCATTAATAGCGGTGATTTTTTTTTTCCTGGTTTTAAATGATGGCTAACTTTTGAAGTTTGATGAAGAATTGAAGAAGTTATAGCGCAAACTCACAAAAACACTTTTCAGAAAACTACATGTGATACTGCAACTTACCATGTAAAAAATATTTTATTATTTTTCTTTTGTTTCAGTGCAACAACACACCTGTGTTTTAAAATCCTGTCTCAATCAGTTAAGATTATACTTTCATGGAAATTTGAATCAGAATTAAGTTGAAAATTAGTCATTAAAAAACTAAATTTTCTGGCCTACGGCCGAATCGATTCCATGATACTAAACCAATGCGTAATAAAGCAACAAACTAAATTGAAATCAATGTCTCAATTTTGTTAAACTATTTTCAAAAAGTTTAACTGCGATTTACCATGTTAAAATTAATGTCTTGCTTTCTGATTGTAACAATAACAGAACTAGTTCAAAATCCTGCATTGGATGTAGATTATATAGTCATAGAGATTTCGATAAGAATTGAACTGAGGAAAATAAGTCGTTAAAAAATATTTATTCGGTCGATAGGGATTCGAACTCACGATCTTCGCACTATTAGCTCGACGCTTTGAAGTGTATTCAAAGGAAACCCAGCTGAAATTTCCTCTGTAAGTATTTTCTATATAGAAGAAAGTAATTATAATTACGAATGATTAGCACATTTGACTTCCAGATCGTTAACATTTTGTCGATTAGTCATTAATAAGAATGTGGTTTGAAGTAAATGGGAAGCATTAAGAATTCCGAGGCTAAAACGTTTGGGAACTGTTTGCTTTAAACCAACGGAGTCTCTTCAATTTTTAGATACTAAACATTGAAGCGATGCGTAATAAAAAATAGAACAGATCGATTTTTTTTTGACAAAACAACCAAAGTCTAAAGCAGTGAGTAACCGCCCCTAAGCAAGGGCTAAGGCAGGAACATGCAATACACCGTCAACTCGTTCATTTCGATCCATGAACTGCAGTGCCGGGCTTGTTATGCCCTCATCAGCAGGGAATACGAAAGTGAATGAGTTGGAGGTAAAAAATCCTCTTATAGAGCAAAGAGAGCCGAAAAAAACTGGTAGCTAATGTGAAATTAGAATACCAGCGAGCGACCGCAGATGGGAACGGTACAACTCGTAAATTTTAAGGCAGAGCTCAGGTATAAAGCAGTGAGTAACCGCCCCTAAGCAAGGGCTAAGGCAGGAACATGCAATACACTGCCAACTCGTTCATTTTGACCCATGGACTGCAGTTTCGGGCTTGTTATGCCCTTATCAGCTCATTGAATGCGAAAGTAAACGAGTTGGAGGCAAAAATCCTCTTATAGAGCAAAGAGAGCCGAAAAAAAAACTGGTAGTTAATGTGAAATTAGAATACCAGCGAGCGACCGCAGATGGGAACGGTACAACTCGTAAATTTTAAGGCAGAGCTCAGGTATAAAGCAGTGAGTAACCGCCCCTAAGCAAGGGCGAAGGCAGGAACATGCAATGCACCGCCAACTAGTTCATTTCGATCCATGGACTGCAGTTTCGGGCTTGTTATGCCCTCATCAGCATGGAATACGAAAGTGAACGAGTTGGAGGCAAAAATCCTCTTATAAAGCAAAGAGAGCCGAAAAAAAAAAAAAAACCACTACCAGTTTTTTAGGAGGACGGGCACAGTATTTAAAATAAAATGATTCAGTACTTATTCAAGAAAAGTACCCAAAACTTAACTGTCATTGGTTGATACTTGGGGATAGGTAAATTAATGTGTGAATGCTTCATATCCGATTTTGAATTAAAAATATACTATTTATGAGCAGTTTTATGTCATTGTGGCCTACTACTGGAGACTGCCCGACTATTTGAGCACTTACCCTATGTGATATTTAGAGATTCAGCTGCAGTAGTTTTTGCATAGATTTTAGTACAGAGGAATAAGAGACAAAGCGTAACCATGTATTATTAAACGTAGAGAAATCAATATATCTTCGAAATGATTGTAATTTATCTGAAATTTCTGAACCGGAAAAAGCGCAGTGATGCTTCACTTCATTTATGACTCAGTTTTTTATGACTCAGTTTTATAACTGTAGTGACTACATGATTATTATTTCGAAATCGAAACTGCATCGAAGTACTGCTCTCTTGACATCTCAGTCTTGAGCAGTTTCTTTTTTATAGTCTAAACTTTGCTCAGCTATGTGACAAATGAGGAAAGATGACGCAAAGTAAATTAAATGCTCATAAATCTTAACTTAATTAGTATCTCTAGATGAAAGACTCAACGAGTGATAGAAGTCGCAACGCATAAAATCGATTTCCTGAAGCATATGCATGGGGTCATATCTAAATATGAGGAACTCATGTTATTTTTTAAACTTAATTTATAACTGACATTAAAGATTTTATGCTTAAATCAGTTTCAATTAACTTTTAATTAGTTTTTAGTAAGCTATTAAAATATCAGCAATTTTATCATCTCTATATTTAAATAACTCAAAATATCTTTCAAATGTGTGTGTCCGGGGAAACTTGATAACTTCCAAATCGAGTTTTAATTTGCTTTGGTTGGGGCATCAACGGTGCTGTGGGTCTGCCCGTCAGTTTGTAATCTCAAGAGGCGCGGGTTCGATTCCCGCCTTTGCCCTGGGTGTAACTTCCCTCTCTGTGCTGCAAATTCTTTCCTTCAATTAAATCTGTATTGTACTATCTGTGGAGGCAAGGCGCATAGTACGCAGTCCTCATGTGTGTCGAAGTTTATTGACTTCTGGAATAGAATAGAATTTGCTTTGGTTAGCTGTGGGAAGGTTTATAAGCTATTTTGAAAAAAAAAAAAAAAAAACCCTCTATGATTATTCCTTTTTTTTTCAAAGTCCATTTTTAGTACAATTTTCACATAAATTCCCTAATATCGGGGTGAAAAATTATTTTCGCGTACTTGTATTGTATAACGTTCGGAAGAACAAAAATTTCTGCATAGAATAGAATTTATTGTAACTATCTAAGCTAATTACGATAGACAGCACATGTATCATCCTGACTAAAAAAGGAATGTCACTCTCTCTAATGAAAATATATAAAATTTGAAAGGCCTAGATGGATCATAATTTTCTTAGCATGATTTGAGGAAAGATTCGATGAGCATATGCTCTTCTGCTTTTCCCATTAAAATTCTACTTATTTGGGACACTGTTTCCGAAAAGGCTCAAGCACATTTTTTTGTTTTTTGATGAATCCCGATTTAATTATTCATCGATTTTTGATGTGCTGTTCTTGATCCAAGTACAACTTTTGTTGGATTAATTAAAAATTGTAAGTTCGAGCTGTTTTTTCAGTTCTTTTATCCATAAGAAATAGTTTTTCTTGGCCTTTTTGATCGATACACCATGCTGAATTCTCTCTCCACGAAGTAAAAATCTACTAACTACCACAGTAAGACCAATTCAAAAGACAAAAATTTAGCAAAGTGGAATCATTTTCAAACTTCGGCTTTCAAACTTTCTCATCTAGACGAGAACTACAGAGATTTCGGGATTTTGATTATTCATTGAGCAATCTATACATTTTATTGTATAAGAAAAAAGTCTCGCCTTTTCTCCGCCAATCACGTTTCAAGAGATATTTGCATGAAATCTGACTTGTGCCTGTACTTTTGCTACAGCCAAGAAAAAAAAGAAAAAAAAAAAAAAAAAACGAACTCTGTAATTTCTGATTTTCGTTTCCGTTGTATTTTTCAAAACTTCAGACACGTATTTAGAATCACATTGTTTACCATCAGTAGAAATTTGAAACCATTTCGCTGGATAGTTTTCTTTTTATTCAAATACGTGCATAATGCCTAAACGTTTGCGACGCAATGTAGTGATTTTTTTTCATTTTGAGCCACTAGTAGAAATTCCGTCATATCCAAGTTCCAAAAGTTTTCTCATACATAGAGGATAATTTTTTTGTGACGGATTTTTTTCCCTCAGTATATCAGCAGCATGATTTTTTTCTAGCCACGAAAACCCTTCGTGCTCTTATAATACGAGTTTACAAATCAAAAGAAGAGCCTAATAATATTTCCTATTGTGCTATCAGAAGTTTTAGCTTAATTTTAGATGCAAAAGAACTATCCTTGCCAATTTTGAACCCTTGATTTTTAACTAGTGCTATGAGTGCACTGGTTAGAACTATCAAAGTTCGAATCGAAATTATTTTTCGTTTTCTTTCTCATCTCTGTGAGAATGTGCAATTATTTTGAGATAATATGATTATTTAAATGAAAAATGATCAAATAGGCTTTGTGCTGAACTATATTTGAAGTTAAAAATCAACGTAAATAAAGCACAAATAGGGTAGAAAGTACAGCAAATAGCTATTTCAAGGCTACAATGGAGCCCCTTCATCAGTGCAAGAAGCTCAGCAAACAACATGAAAGCTGTAAGAGAACTG